>JAVTVY010056384.1:0-30145 GCA_036873755.1 Hanleya hanleyi | reverse complement strand
AATGGAAGTGGCAGCTAAAGACACAGAAATTTTGAAGGGGACAACGGCTTCGGCGAAGGAGACTTCGGCGGCAGTGAACAAATTACACAGCTTTGATAAAGCAGCAGGTAAGCAAAATCTTGCTAAACCTACACCGTGTTACAGATGTAATAGGCCACATGACCCAGATTCTTGTTGGTACAAGGATGCGGTGTGTAATAAATGTTCAAAAACTGGACATATTTCCCCGGCTTGCCGTTCTTCTACTGGTTACCATGGTAACGGTAAAGGTAAACAAAAGAGGTCAAATAAATCCTACCGAGGCAAATATGCATCAAAATTTCCCCCCAACAAGTCAACATCAAAGACGCACTCGTTAACAGCTGAAAATTCCAATTTGGCTGAGTCAGAGGAGTATGAACTTTTTTCCATGAGTAGTATGCAAAGGGCAAAATCGCCACCAATTACCACTACCCTGGAGGTTAATGGAACTTCTTTGACAATGGAACTGGATACAGGGGCGGCCCGATCCGTCATGAATGATGAAATATTTTCATCCCTCTCCACGTCCCAGATCTCTCCATCAAATGTGGTACTGCGGACATACACCGGTGAAGTTGTGAAACTAAAGGGGGAGGGAAGTGTCAATGTAACCTGCAACGATGTGACCAAGCAACTGCCAGTGCTGGTTATTCAAGGGAAACAACCCAGTCTGATAGGCAGAGATTGGCTTGGGGAACTGGGAATTCGATTAGATGGACTGAAACTGTGTTCGCTGACTCAGACTGAGAAACTCACATCTGTTGAGAAAGTTATAAATCAGTTTCCAGACGTGTTCAAACCAGATCTTGGTAAATTGAAGGACACAACTGTGAAAATCCACATCGACAATACGGTACAGCCAAGATACCATAAACCACGTCCAGTACCCTATGCCCTACAAGAAAAAGTAGATAGGGAATTGACCCGCTTGCATAAAGAAGGGACCATCAGCCCAGTACAGTTCTCCGAATGGGCAACTCCAATTGTTCCAGTATTAAAACAAAACGGGCAAGTGCGAATATGTGGAGATTATAAAGTGACGCTGAACCAAGCAGTAAAAGCCGATACTTACCCGATTCCGAAAATTGAAGGCTTGTTCGCAAAACTGTCAGGTGGAAAAACTTTCACTAAATTAGATATGAGTCACGCTTACCAACAGTTGGTACTCGATTCGGAATCCAGGCTTCTGACAACGATAACGACACAACGGGGTTTGTTCGCCTATAACAGATTACCGTATGGAATTTCATCGTCACCGAGCATCTTCCAACGTACGATGGACGGCCTCCTGGGCGGCATCGACAAAGTCGTTTGTTACATGGACGACATACTAATCACGGGTGCTACGGAACAGGAACATCTGGACAACCTGATTAAAGTGCTCACCATCATCGAAGAAGCTGGCATCCGACTCCAGGAAGAGAAATGTGTTTTCATGGTCCCAGAGATTGTGTTCTTGGGGCACAAGTTGGACGCGGATGGTCTACATCCATTGGACGACAAAATACGGGCCATCAGAGATGCACCTATCCCACAAGACACCACTGAGCTGAAGGCATTCCTGGGAATGATAAATTTCTACCACAAGTTTCTGAAAAACTTGTCTGGTAGATTGGAGCCACTACACAAACTCCTGCGAAAGGGAGAGCCATGGGAATGGCGTGAAAACCAAAACACAGCATTCGTGGAGTGTAAGGAACTTCTACAGTCTGCACCACTACTAGTGTACTTTGATCCCAAAAAGGACTTGGTCCTGTCATGTGACGCATCGCCATACGGCGTAGGTGCGGTGTTATCACACGTGTTCCCAGATGGTACGGAAAGGCCGATCTGTTACGCATCGCGTTCTCTATCTGTGGCAGAGAGAAACTACGCTCAGGTGGATAAAGAGGGTTTATCCGTGCTATTCGGCGTAAAACGCTTTCATCAGTATGTATATGGATCGTCATTCAAGATCTACACAGATCATAAGCCTCTGCTGACTGTTCTTGGGGAGAACAAACCTGTTCCCCAAATGGCATCTCCGAGAGTACAGAGATGGGCGCTGACATTGTCTGCCTATAATTACACCATCCAGTACAGACCCGGAGCCAAACATGCAAATGCAGACTGTCTCAGCAGACTTCCCTTGTCCGATCAGCCGAAAGAGACAAAGGTTCCAGGAGAAACCATTTTCTTGATGGAAGCCCTTGACAAATTCCATGTCAACGCTAAACAAATCAAAGGTTGGACACTTAAAGACCGGACACTGTCAAAAGTGCTGGAATTTACCAAACAAGGATGGCCAACCAAGGTGAATGATGACAACATTCAACCCTTCTTCATACGTCGTGCTGAAATCAGTATCGAGGACGGAGTTCTGTTATGGGGGTCAAGAGCCATCATCCCAGAGCAAGGCCGAGCGGAAGTACTAGAACTACTCCATGATTGTCATCCTGGAGTTTCCCGGATGAAGAGCTATGCCAGAAGTTACGTTTGGTGGCCAAAACTGGACGAGGCCATTGAACAGAAAGTGCGAATCTGCACTGTGTGCCAAACAAATGCGAAGAAACCTCCTGAGGCTCCCATCCGTCCATGGGAGTGGCCAGACAGACCATGGATACGGCTACACATGGACTACCAAGGCCCATTCATGGGTAAGATGTGTTTGGTGGTCGTGGATGCTCACTCGAAGTGGCTAGAGGTTCGTCCTGTCACAGCCGCCACATCAAAAACAACCATCCAACAACTACGACAAATATTCTCTACACATGGCATTCCGGAAACAATAGTTTCCGACAACGGGACTCAATTTTCAAGTGAGGAATTCCGTGATTTCACCCAGAAGAATGGAATAAACCATATCTTCATTCCACCCTACCATCCAGCATCAAATGGACTGGCAGAGAGGGCTGTTGGAACGGTGAAATCAGCCCTCAAGAAGATGGAACAGAATCTTCCATTGGAAGATCGTATCGCGCGAGTTCTTTTCAAGTACCGGAATACCCCACACAGTACAACGGGTGTTTCTCCGGCAGAACTCCTCATGGGACGTAGACTGCGAACGAATCTAGACATGGTCCGTCCTGATCTCAGACGAAAAGTGATTAATAAACAGACCCAGATGAAGACAACACGTGATAGGCATACCAAGGACAGGGAGTTCATCCCACAAGATGAAGTGTATGCGCGAAACTTTGCTAGGGGACAACCATGGCTGCCTGGAACTTTGATCGGTAAAACTGGGGCAGTTAGTTCCACTATCAGACTTAACGACGGTAGAGTTATCCGACGTCATGTGAGTCATCTCCGAAAACGCCATGACAACGGTGGATGTGACAGAGATCTCGTTCCATTTCCACCATTGCCAATTCCAGAGGTGATGGGAGAGCCCTCCAACATGGAAGTACCACAGAGTAACGAGTCTGTGACACCAGAAATTCCGGAAGTCGACACTGCACGTGAAACTCCTGAAGTGACCGACAACGCCAAATCAACGTTTGTGCCAAGACGTAGTGGTCGAATTTCTAGTGCACCAAAAAGACTGGATTTGTAAGCGTAATACATGGACTGTGTCCTTTATGGACTTTCCTTATGGACTGTTTCCTTTATGGACTTTCCTTATGGACTGTATGTCCTTTATGGACTTTCCTTCATGGACTGTGTCCTTTATGGACTTTCCTTATGGACTGTGTCCTTTAGGGACTTTGAACGTCATATGGACTCTTATGTTCTTTTCGGATAATATCTTTATGGACTTTTCCGTGATTGACTTTTCCTTTCAATATGGATATTCCTTTATGGATATTCCTTTATGGATATTATGGACTTCCTCGTGGACATTGAACTTGGTCAAGAAACTTTTCCAGTTAGAGAAAATGAGTTATCCCTAAAGACAGTAAATGTAATTGATTCCGTGTTCATGAGTTTATTAAGAAACTGTCGTTCAGAGTTTTATGGACTTTAACTGTTAAAGGAAAACAGGATTCCTGATCTGATTTGAAATTGCTTTAATTCATAAGTTCACCACTGATCAGTATTCCATATTATGGGCACAGTAATATTAATGGCAAGATTGAATTGTTTTAATCTTAAAGGGGGAGGAATGTTATATAATGATAATAAGAGATCACCCCTTTATGGGTATACGGCCCCTTACGTAACAAGTGCCCGGATGGACATGTGCTCTTTAGAGAAGAGTGTGCGTGCGTGCTGCCATCTTGTATATTCAGCTGTGTGGAATTATAAGTTCTTGTTTCCCGACTATTTGGATTTCTTGTTTCTCTCCAAGTTATCACACCTACATTTTGGATTTTGAGGCATTCTCCCATATTTAACATACGGTTTTGGTACTTGAGCTATTGCCAGAAATCTGCATTGTGAATGGTCCTTTACTGTGATTAATTTCAGTCAGTACTACATGTGGCAAAATATATATGTAAAAGTGTTTACCGTGTTACTTCATTCTCAGGTTGTATACTAGGTGTACATTTTCTACTGCTCACTAAAATCCCATATCTCTGAATTTCTCTGATTCATTCGAAAAAAAAATATATAAATCTGATTATTTTTGTATAGACTGTTATTTAGGGGGCTTATTGCCATTTTTTCTGCGGGTGGAAGATAAAGAAATCCCTTAATCTGAAGAATTCTTTGAATTTATCCATGGTCATGCGCACTGAAGGACAGTGCACAAAGAATCCCGATAAAACTAATACAACGAGCTGTATAATCGAGGCATGTCTCATCGCGGTCTGTGACTTCGACTATATATATCGCATTTGTGTGTTGCGGTTCACAAACGCGACACGCTACACAAATGTCCGTTGCGCGTCGCGAATCCCTAGGTTAATCTGTTGGCAGACGGCGACGAGAACCTGACCCGAACGTTTGTTGCACTTTATGTTTGAAAATTTCCTTCAGATACGACTCACGGCGGACATTCGCGTCGCACGTCGCATTATGTAAGTCATCGCTCATGTCTCCTGGCTATTATTTTCAAATTAGAACATCCATTTTGTCACAATTTTGAAAATACTCCTTATTCTTTGCACAATAGTTCTTACTATCAAGCGTACACAGCATATAGGTCTATTGTAAGCATTCCATCGTAGGTGGTAGCAGGAACATAGTACATCAGTAGTGAATAAAGCGGAAATTTTGTCGTATTGAGGGGTAGGCTGATTACGTTACGTGGCGTGACGTTACGACGTCGTCACGGATGACGTTAGGTGACATCACTTTCTGGTCTGGGGTCACTTCCGGGCAAAAGGTAATTTCGACACAAAGTGGAGAGTACGATTTTCGGCACGCGACATTTCGGCATCTTTCTATTACAGGCAAAATTATACTAAAAATTAAGATTCTCATATCTTCTTTAAAATATGGTTAATATATAAACAGACCATTCTAAGACCGTTACCAAGCTGTAGATTCCTCAACCGCGAATATGAGCGAAATTTCGGCAACTTTTCCACATATGGATTTCGTGTAGAAAGGCATGGTGTCATAAAGAAAAATCACAAGTATTGAGGTACATAATTTGATCTGTTTATATGTTAAATCTAAGAAGAATGTGAACATTTCTATTTTTAACCTAATTTGGCCTGGAAAGAGACTGCCGAAATGTCGCGTGCCAAATTGTCGTACTTTTCACTTGGTGCCGGAATGTCGCGTGCCGAAATGTCGTACTTTTCACTTGGTGTCGGAATGTCGCGCGCCGAGATATCGCGTGACGGAATGTCGCTTACCATTGTGTCGATTGGGTTTGGGCCGTGGGAGTTTTTTTTGTCCGTGGGTGCTTTGCCAGTCGGGATTTTCCGTGTGGGTTTTGTCCCGAACCCATTCAAGCCACCAAAACTATTAATAATTAAGTTATCCCCCAGCCAGACTGAACCTTTATGGGATAACGTTGTCCGATAATTATGGGATAATTATAATATCAATGAAGACGGTTAGTTATGGACTAAAAAAGTCATATATCAGCGTCAATCCAGGAATAAATGTTATCTCATTTGTGTGTCCCTGACCACGTTGCGACTTCACTGTGATGCAATGTTCACACTAGAAAGATAAAAGAAACAAAAAACACACAGTGTTTGATAAACACGAACTTGGGTCAGTTATGTCTCGTGTTTACAAATGTATTTAATTGTAGTCGGCATTTTTCTACGCTAAACCTCAACAATACTCTCTCGCAATATATACAACCATATTTAGCAAAAAGTATTCATTCCAACGCACAAGAATTATTGAAATAATAAGAGCAGAGAAGATGGGTAGTTGGAAAACAGGGTATAAAATATTAATTAACATTTGAAAATGTCACATAGCTGGAGCCTTCGAAGTCAGCTTTCTGATTTTTATTTTTTTACTCAGTTCCTTTTGGGTGGCAGTCTGTGTAGTCTACTTACTCGATCGGACTGATTAGATCTATAAATTAATCCTCGAGTGAAGGAGGGGGCGGTATAAAGGGATGCATTCGTTTTGTTAGTTATTTTGATTTTCCTTCAGTGATGACACTTTACATTCTGCAAAAATTGCTGTAATTAGGAAGCCTAATTTCGAAGAGAATCAAAAAATAAAATTCAACAACATGCTATTCATATCTATATATTAGATCTCTGCACTTTGCATATTTCAAATCCCGATAGAATATACGATTTGTATGACTTTCATATTCAAACAATAAATATCCTTCATACGTAATATGCAAATATATTCTCTGCATTATCCGAAAAGAAAAACACTGAATGTGCGAAAAATAATAGCAAGAGAGACGACTAATAAATAACGACAGAAACATTCGTACATCAGGGGCCTCGGAACGAGGTGGGGGGGGGGGGAGGGGGTACTGCAATGTGCGTAAGTCCTATCTTAGATAGCACCAGTCCAGCATTTAACATAGCCGATATAGAGTTCACCCCCCCCCCCCCCACCCCTACTTTCAATCGTGCTCCGACGCCCCTGTACTTTAAGACAGGAACACAACTTGGCTTGATGGTCCTTTTGTACTCATCATACTCATATTCCCTATGTTTATTATATATGCAAATTACAAATAACAATCTGTGTTGCGATTATCGTTCTCTTTAATTAATCATTCTGAAATGAACAACTTCCCACACTTTCCGATTGAGCTAAGGGGAGGTGACGGTGGATCAGGGTTCGGGTATATTCTAGGTTTTAGATTTCTTTGACAGATTACATGTTATATATATTAAGAAGCCTTTCGCTATATGATAAAAGATATATTATTAGCAAATATATATATATTTTTAATATCACTCAATTATCTTTACCAACTCTCTACATTATTTGAATACATGTATATGAAATATCCCAAAATATGAAGTTTTGCCACAAAACATTGGATTCGGGCACCTGTATTCGCGACATCATCCCTATATGAAATTCCTAGTTAAGTTCTGTTGTGTTTAAGAAGAGAATGCAAACTCAACAAAATACAACAGGATACAAGTGAATTGTCCACTCACCTGTATCAGCAAAATACAATAGAACGGTCGATGTCGATTTCCGTTTCTATCGGCTAGGAAATCCGCTTTGTCATGTCAACCATACCAGAGGACGACAATTCCCCTATCGGTTGGAAACAACGATACAGCTAGGTACACATGTATACGATTATCCGATAACGACAATGCGGCAACGACAATACCGTAACGGCAAAAAATCGATCGAAGGAAAATGAATTGGTCCGTACACATGAATGCGAGTAGTATATAAAGGACGGCAGGGGCCAACTTGACCTCATTAATTGTTCCCGGGTTAACTTTGAGGTGCAACTTGATCACGTGCCGTTCATGTGATCGTTGGGTAGGGAAGCTACCTCCAACACAGGAGAGTTCCAATTGCTGCAGGGAATTGTATTCCTCCGCGGTGATGCGGTCTGGTGGTGATGCGGTCGGGGAAAAAACCTTCCGCGGAGAAAAAGTAGTCCCTACACTTCAAATACGCTGCATGGTGCGATGGGGTCGAGTGAGGCTCTTTCCATCCATGTCATGGGTGTTTTCACAGAATAAATAAATAAATAAATAAATAAATAAATTAATTAATTAACAAATAAATAAATAAATAAATAAATAAATAAATAAAAAAGCGAAACACGTACTCTACAGCCTACAATATAGAACGAAAGGGTCCTAGTGGGAATTTAACCCGGGTCGATTTATCTAGAGGCAGACACGTTATCCATTACGCCACGAGCTATAGGCTACACACCAGGGCTGAAAATAGCATATATATGTCTGCTATACGGCTCATACTGGCGCACTGGCCAATGTTGAACCTAATGGGAAATCTACTTCTAGACATTTGCGGTATGGCTTGTGGGGTCTCATTTTTCTCGTCTTGTCATTTAGAACATGATATGAAGTGTCCCGGCATGAAACGGTGAAATTTTCGGAAAAGTACCATAAAGCCCATATAGTCCCATACCAGGGGTATAGGACCAATGTTTGTCCCACCTATTGACCTTGCGGCGCAATGCGCAATGTATGTATGTGTGTGTATGTGTACGCGTGTGCGTGTGTTTATACGTCTGTATGCGTGTGTGTATGCGTGTGTGTGTGTATGCGTCTGATGCGTGTGTGTGTGTGTGTGTGTGGGTGTGTATATGCGTGTGTGTGTGTTTGTGTATTTGTGTGTATATCGCCGTATGCAGGCGCCCGTAGAGCATAGAGTACGCCACCAAGCACAGAATACATGCACTCTGCGTACTCTTTACAATGTCGCATGTAGACCGAGTAAAAAACAACAACAAGGATGACAGGTCAAACATTTTATTATCCTCTCAAGTACACCATACCCAAGCTGGGGGAGCCGCGTTGGGTATATTCACAATTCAAGAAGATTCTTGTCCAATCAGAGGCCACCATTTGCATGTTTCATATTCGTTTCTGTCCGTTAGATATATGTCCAATCAGAAGTCTCCATTTCAGAAAGTTCCAGCTTCGGCCATGGTCGCTCTGAACCGTTTATTGTAATCGTCATCGGGCAGGTCAGGATACCGTTGAGGTAACATATCCTCAGATAGTTGTTTGCGCATTCTGAGTATCTATCAGTGCATGGGTGAATACTTTCATCCGATGGGGGTGGTGGTCAGGTTAACCACGAAGAACGTAACATTGGTTATTATCTCCACTATCCACTTGGTGTTGGGGCGCTGTTCATAGGCCCATTCCAAGGGATCCACAGTGTCTAGTTGGGCCAGCATCGTCTCTAGCGACGCCCGATTGGTGATTGTAAAACGATGGTCGTACACTGGGTTGATGGCACTGAAATAAAAATAGCGCAATTCACTCGTCAACTTATGGCATAAGATGTACCCAAATGCTACATTTAATGTGAAGGACGTAGCTTGGTCTTTGAAGGTGGCTTCCACGTAGCTGCGTAGACGGCCGAGGTTGGTCAGCCGGAAATTGTACAAGTCCAATATAGGGAGATGGCGGTGAAAACAGTGTCGGGTCATGGACCAATGGCGTCGATACATCTCGCTCACTGGATGATCTTCGGGTAAGAGATCGCTGGGAATATCCACTGCATCATCCAGAAAATGTAAGTTGTTGTCAGGCGTATGACTCGAAACAGTAATGCTAGGGACAGGCTGGATATCTAGGCTATTCTAAACTGTAGGTATAGGCGGACTCTCCGTGTTCGAATAACCAGTGGCATTCGTCTCCCCGTGTTCATCTTCACTAGGTCTGTCCCTCTTGAGTGCCTCCTTAGTGGAAAGTTTTCCCTCATGCCGTGGTGACGGACCATGAATCAAACGCTCATGCCGTCTTAACTGACTGGGTCGTTTAAAGAGTTTACCATATTTTTCGCATGGACGCTTGGGTGGCTCGTGACTTGAACGTTCATGGCGCTGTAAGTGATCCGGGCGCTGGAACGACAGTGTACATATCGTACAGCTATACCGGGCGGTTCCATCGTGCTTGGGAGCCTCATGGCGGCGCAAGTCGTGCAGACGAGTGAATGATTTCGAGCGTGTAGTACAAGAGAACATCTTGGTGGTTGACAGAGGGTCTGATGAAACGGCCAGGCCGCTTCCCTTTTATAGCAAGCTAGCTGGTGATCTATTTTTAGCACAATCAGTTCAACTTGGACGTCAGCGACAAAAACCCGGACGTAGGCGCGGACGTCAGCGACATAAGCTGTCACTTCTCATTCAACACTGAGGTCAATCTCCATCGGTTCTTCAATACGCGGCGGCGAATCGACCTCCATGGGTTCTTCTATTCTCAGATGCATTCTCATAGAAACTGGAATATCCGATCTCGAGAGTGGCGAGCGTGATCCGTGTATGACATTTCGGTGACGTCTCAATTGACTGGGATGCTTAAAGGCTATATCACAATCCGCACATGTATGCATGGGTACTTCGTGGCGTGCACGTGTGTGACAGCGCAAACTGTCCAGTCGGTGAAAGCGCTTCGAGCAAGTTGTGCAAAAGAACATATCGGCTGTGGATCTGGAAATTATGAATGCCGTAAAAATTCCGGCTTTTATAGGCCAACATAGGAGTACCCGGATGTTCTAGTCAGGGGTGTACAAGAACCCGGATGTACCCGGATGGGAAAGTCCCGGATGTAAATAGCCCGGATGTTCACCAATGTTCCACCATGCCGGATTTCTATCAGGCCCAGGTTCAGAAGCTCTCATGTCCTGCATGTGAACAGTCAGTCATATTGTGTGTCTCTATGCATGTATGCGTCTGTGTGTATGCATCTGTGTGTGCGTGTCTGTGTGTTTACGTATGTATGTGTATGTGTATGCGTCTGTGTGCGCGTGTGTGTGTTTGTGTATGTGTGCATGTGTGTGTGCATGCATGTGTATATGCATGTGTGTGTGTATGCGTCTGTGTGCTTGCGAGTGTGCGTGTGTGTGTGTATGCAACCACCACCACCACCGGGTGTTGACGTCCGTCAGCACTACAACAACCACCACCATCACCACAACCACCACCACCACGGGCGTTGACGCCCGTCAACGCTACCACCACCACCACCACAACCACAACCACCACCACCACATTCCACCAACACCACCACCACCACCATCGCCACCACCAGGCGTTGACGGGAATCAACGTCCGGTGGTGGTGGTGGGAGCCCCCGAGTTCTTGGATCGGAGCTCTTAGAGCTCAAAACCTGTGGAGCTCAGAGCTCGGAAGTGACATTTGCATCGTTCCACCACCACACACACGACCACCAACACCACACACCACCAACGCCACAAAAGCCACCAACGACTCCACCACCGGGCGTTGACGGGCGTCAATGCCTGGTGGTGGTGGTGGTGGGAACTCCCATGTGGCAGAGCTCTTGGATCGGAGCTCTTGGAGCTCAAAGCCTGTGGAGCTCAGATCTCGGAAGTGACAATTGCACACGACCTTTGACCCTGCGCTACTCGGAAGTGACGTCATCGTACGCAGGCACACACACACACACATACACAGACCTGGTGCAGCCACACTCTGGGTACAGGGTGTATGTGTATGTGTGTGTGTGTGTGTTTGCCTGTGTACGATGGCGTAACTTCCGAGTAGCGCAGGATCAAAGGTCGTATGCAAATGTCCCTTCCGAGATCTGAGCCCCACAGGCTTTGAGCTCCAAGAGTTCCGATCCAAGAGCTCTGTCACATCGGAGTTCCCACCACCACCACCACCAGGCATTGACGCCCGTCAACGCCCGGTGGTGGCGTTGGTGGTGTGTGGCGGTGGTGTTGGTGGTGGTGTGTGTGGTGGTGGTAGAGGCTGTAAATATAGGAATGATGCAAATGTCATTTCCGAGCTCTGAGCTCCACAGGCTTTGGGCTCCAAGAGCTCCGATCCAAGAACTCTGCCACACGGGAGCTCCCACCACCACCACCGGGCGTTGATGCCCGTCAACGCCTGGTGGTGGCGATAGTGGTGGTGGTGGTGGTTGTGGTTGTGGTTGTGGTTGTGATTGTGGTTGTAGTGGTGGCGTTGACGGCCGTCAACGCCCGGTGGTGGTGGTGGCACTGGTGGTGGTGGTGGCGGTGGTTGTGGTGATTGTGGTGGTTGTGGTGGTGCTGACGGACGTCAACACCCGGTGGTGGTGGTGGTTGCATACACACACACACACACACACACACGCAGACGCATACACACATACAGGCATAGACATGCACGTACACACAGACGCACACGTACACACACGCATACACTCACGCTCATGCGCGCAACCCCGATAAATGGGGACTTTGTTAATAAGGTACCAAGAGAGAAATGAACCTCAGATTCCAATAAAGGCAATCATAGAGACGCCCACTGGACCTTTGGATCCATCAAATTCTGAAATTTGCCAAAAGTGTTCAAGCTAGTCAGAGTGGGGACGCACACATTTCACACTCGCCGTGAAAGATGCTGCTAAAATGGGGACGCACTTCCGTCAAGTGTCGACTATCCAAGTGGGGACAAATCTTTAAAACCAACCAAATGGGGACATCATCAATAAATTTATTATTGCAAATGATATGTAGGCTAAATAGGGACATGTCAAGTGAACATATAACCAATTCTATCACACTTTGCTGTTTTATTACTACATATAACGTTGAGCGCTTTTTATGGACGTCGCTTGACGCAGCCAGTTTCGAACTGGATGATCCAGATCATACTAAACAGAACATTTGTCGATGTTATCGCAAAAAAGTAAATAACATCGGATGTCCAATTCGCCACAATCTATAAACATCTTTGTCAAATTATAGGTATATCCTAAACAGGGGCTTAGCGATACTGGTATTCGGAAACAAACACGGTGCCTAATTTGCTTCACCGGAAGTGCGCGCGTCTGTCTTCAAATACGCCCGAGTGTTCCTTTCACGGCGAGCGTAGGAACTTAGCTGTTTTCTAAGCAAGCTCGGCAGGGATGGCATTTAGGTCTCTAGGATTAAAGACCCTAAAACGAGGGATTATTCGATGCGGCCGTTTACGTGGAATGTTCCCAGATGAAGTACGAATGGACTGTCCAAAGAAGGTAGGGTTTTCTTTACTAATTTAAAAACAATACCCAGTCTACTAAAATCGCGCGCCACAATACGTAATTGAACGGGCATCTCTGCAAGTGCATCTCGTTGTTGTTTCACGCGATTTGTGGATACTAGGCTGAAGTTTCTGGTACAGGTCATTCATTTTGATTGAGGAAATATATATATGTGTTTGGAATTGACAGTAAGAATGCATTCGCATTGTTGCAGGCAGGATACAATTTCCGCCCCCAATTAGCATGCTGTTTGAAGTATGTTGATGTACACGATGAAACAAGTATTGAGCGACATATATTCAGTGCCCAGCTAGAGCGGACTCATACAGAAAACCATAGACTTTCAATAGTTTATCTTTTAGCAATTGTTTGAATAACGGAGAGTTCACACTCGATTTAAGGCTCTCGCAATCTTGACAAATTAAACTTTCCGGAAAATGTGTAGTATATGCCACATCACGATACAGCGAAATAATACTTTTGGGGACGTCATGGAAAGACCGTGACATTGTACCCACAATGTCTAGTTGTGGTTGTTGTTTTCCGTCTACCACTTTATCGAATGACAACGTTGAAGTATCAACAACTGAATAATTAACTATTCCGCAAGGAAGATTGTTGTTGTTGTTGTTGTCTTCTGGCATTTTCTTCTGATTGTAGGAACATGGGGACAGACAAAATATCTGACTAGGTACGGTACGCCTATTGTTTCGTTTTCGGTTTATGTCCATCAAACAAGTGTTTCAAAGTAAGTCGGAAAATTCAACTTACGTTCCGTACAATATTGCCCGCAGTCGAATCGTGTATTGTTCTTTCTTCAGTCTCGTTTTATCTCTCTTCGTTCGTTGTCAAGTGACTAACTGATTCATGCGCAAACGGGGACCTGTGTGTATTGAGCAGATTTTTCTCTACGGAGCGGGAAACACACGCTATTGTCCGTCCATCAATTAGCAAACGGGGACACAAGGGTATGGCCGCAATTTTGTCCAATCGACACGCCACACACGAACACACCCTCCGTATCTATTTCCACACAGAGGAATCGGGGACCATTGGAAAGATAAGCTTCTTTTACCTTTTTTCACTAGAGAGTGCTATAAAATGAACAGAGAAAGCGATTTTGGACCTTTGGTCAACCGGGGACGTCCCCGGTTGCCGAGGTGTCCCCGGCTGAAAGGTGTGTATCCATGCAACTGTCCCCACTTGACACCTTTCGCAAACGCACAAACACATACACACACACGCATACAAAATGACAAATACACACAGACGCATACACACACACATGCATACTCATTGCGCATTGCGCCGCAAGGTCAATAGGACTCGACATGCGCTTTCATGCTACTAATCCTTCCTTCACTGTCTCGTTAAGACGAGCGTTGGGGACGCCTCACGGGCGTTGTGTCCATCCTTCATTGCCCCAAAATGCCGACTTTGGCTTCTACTCGTACTGATGACGTCACCGATGACGTCAGAGATGAAGTGGGAATTCCTCAAATCGGGGTCCACACTACGAGGGCTAAAGATGACCCCTCCCACGACGTATTCGGACCAAACACGCAATTCTGACCCCACACAAGCTTCACTTTGACACTTTCCACGACCCATTCGAACCCATAGCGGTCCATCTCTATCCCAAACATACACCCACATAGCACCCAAAATGCCTGCTTTCTATACTACGGCTAGAATGCGCAGACCAATCGTTAGCCGAGTGGGATGCTCCTTCACGAGAGCTTCAAAATAAGACCTCATACGACATCATCGGTTCATTAGGGGCTCACCTAGACCCCAAAACGCCCACCCCGTATGGATCTATAGCCCCATAGCCATGTAGTATAGGCCTATGGGCCTACCCAGGCCTCGGTGACTTTTTCCAAAAATTTCACCGTTTCGCTCCGGGATCCTTCCCATCGCGTTTCAAATGAAGAGACTAAGAAAATAGAAGTAGGTTTCCCAGTGGGACAAACATTGGACCCCTCCCCCAATATAGCCAGCCTATAGGCCTATATACAGACCTCGGTGACTTTTTCCAAAAATTTCACCGATTCGCTCCGCGACACTCCTATCATGTTCTAAATGACGAGACTAAGAAAACAAATCCGAACAACCATACCGCAAATGTATAGAAGTAGGTTTCTCAGTGGGACGAACATTGGTCCTATACCCCCATAGCCAGCCTATAGGCCTACATACAGACCTCGGTGACTTTTCTCAAAAATTTCACCGATTCGCTCCGCGACACTTCCTATCATGTTCTAAATGACGAGACTAAGAAAACAAATCCGAGCAACCATACCGCAAATGTATAGAAGTAGGTTTCCCAATCGGACAAACATTGATCCTATACCCCTAGTATGGGACTATATGGGCTATATGGTACTTTTCCAAAAAAATCACCGTTTCGTGCCGGGACACTTCCTATCATGGTCTAAATGACAAGACGAGAAAAATGAGATCCCACAAGCCATACCGCAAATATCTAGAGTTAGATTTCCCATTAGGTTCAACATTGGCCAGTGCGCCAGTATGAGCCGTATATCAGACATATATATGCTATTTTCAACCCTGGTGTGTAGCCTATAGCTCGTGGCGTAATGGATAACGTGTTTGCCTCTAGATAAAGCGACCCGGGTTCAATTCCCACCAGGACCCTTTCGTTCTATATTGCATAGAGTACATGTTTCGCTTTTTTATTAATTAGTTAATTGATTAATTAATTAATTAGTTAATTAGTTAATTAATTTATTTAATTGTTCTGTGAAAACACCCATGACATGACTGAAAAGAGCATCACTCGACCCCATCGGGCCATGCAGCGTATTTGAAGTCTAGGGAATACTTTACCTCCGCGGAAGCTTTTTTCCCCCGACCGCATCACCACCAGACCGCATCACCGCGGAGGAATACAATTCCCTGCAATAATTGGAACTCTCCTGTGTTGGAGGTAGCTTCCCTCCCCAACGATCACATGATCGTCACGTGATCAAGTTCCACCTCAAATTTAACCCGGGGAACAATTAATGAGGTCGAGTTGGCTCCTGCCGTCTTCTATATACTACTAATGCGTAACGGTCGCGACAGTACGATAAGACTATCCGGCAATGCGATACGATTGTCCGTCTATTATTGGGATGTGTTCTGAAGCGCTTTTTTTGCCGTTGTCAGACATAAGTCGTGCGGTTTTATGACGTCACAGCAGCAGCAACACACGCAGGTCCATTGCGGTAAGAAATGTTCTCATGTCGCACCCGCTTTCATATGTATAGCCATAGTCATGTGTACACCAAAAACGTATTACCGTTGTCGTTGTCGTTCCCGTTGCTGTACTGTCGTTGCCGCATTGTCGTTATCGGATAATCGTATACATGTGTACGTAGCTTGAAATGTAATTTTATCTTCCTGGCTGTAGAACTGAAGACTTCATCGTGATGTCCAGGTGAGGATTAGCAACATTTCGATAAACAGGATAATGAGCGACCAATAACATCCAGCTTCGAGGCAGGGATGACCGAGAAGCTTATGAGGATTTCGGCTCATTCGGACTCACAACGGCTGAGGATGACTTATAATATCCCCAGTCTATCTGGGGATTACGATTCCAATGGCGTTTCACTTACCAACGTTAGTCCCTGAGCTACCGATATTAAATAGATAAATAATAAGTCAAGGAAAGGACGAGATAACCCAACTAAGAGCCGGAAGATCCAACATTGGTGATGTAGAGTAAATCAGAAAACCAAACTCTGACTCATAGTGTTATGCGGAGTTAGATACGCTAGCTTTTTATATAGCAAGCTAAATGATAAATATATTTACAAGCTTTCAAAGACTATAATTTTTTTATCGTCAGTTAGTGCCTGACTACCTGTATTATGTAGAGTCTGATCTGCCGAGAGCAGTTCACACTGTGCACAGTCCTAGTAAAGTAAACACGTCAGATTTAGCTGCTTGGTATATACTCACAAATAGGCGGGATTTGAACCTACCAGTCAAGCAACATGACTCTGAATATATTATCAGTGATGCCATGCGATTCAAGACGAATCACTGAAGAAAATAAAATGAATCTTTATTATGTAATAAATAGAACGTCAGAAAACAGACCAGAAAGTCCCACTGTTATACTTGGCGTGGGCTCAGATATGCTATCAGAACCATTTCCCAGCCCCAATATCAAGACTGATAGTTAAATATCATTTTACGCACATTTAATTAATCTACATTGAATTTTTCGTATTAACGGGGGAGGAGGAGCTTTGGTTTTTTTGTTTTTTTTTTGCGAAAGAGCCGAAATTGGGTCCCAGATCATCACTGGAGTACTGTTAAAAAGATTTCATTTCGTTAAATTTTATCAAATTTTTAAAATCATATCACTTAAATTGAATAGGGAAAAGGCCGTTTTTCCATTAATTGCGAAGAAAACTCGCCCAGGGAATTACTAAAAATGTTCTGGGTACATTTTCTGAAATCTTCGTTTAATAAACTCAACATGAAACATGATATATATACAAAAGAAATATTTTTGGTTTTATTTTCATTATAATTATATAAAGGATGTTTGATGTTTACATACGAAAAAATCCTTTGTGTGTGGCGGTAATGAAGATGTTTTTTTTTTCGTTTCAATCCAAAACCTGCAGAAACATATTTTGCTTGAAGAATATCTACTGAAATATCAGCCTGGAAACAATAACGATGGTCAGTTGCATAAAAATAAGTTTACATTTCATCAAAATGTGCTCCCTGACATATTTTGGTATTTCTGGGGAATTCCCTAGTTCTCTTGTAACAAAAAGATGTCACCTCAAAACAAAACTATATTTTCGCAAAGATATTTGGAAGATTGCTCAATGAAAGTATCAAGTCTGATTTTTGTTTGAGGTGTCATATTCTCATGACAAGAGAATATCTTCCCTACATATATGTGTTTGGAATTGACAGTAAGAATGCATTCGCATTGTTGCAGGCAGGATACAATTTCCGCCCCCAATTAGCATGCTGTTTGAAGTATGTTGATGTACACGATGAAACAAGTATCGAGCGACATATATTCAGTGCCCAGCTGGAGCGGACTCATACAGAAAACCGTAGACTTTCAATAGTTTATCTCTTAGCAATTGTTTGAATAACGGAAAGTTCACACTCGATCTAAGGCTCTCGCAATCTTGACAAATTAAACTTTCCGGAAAATGTGTAGTATATGCCACATCACGATACAGTGAAATAATACCTTTGGGGACGTCATGGAAAGACCGTGACATTGTACCCACAATGTCTAGTTGTCGTTGTTGTTTTCTGTCTACCACTTTATCGAATGACAACGTTGAAGTATCAACAACTGAATAATGAACTATTCCTCAAGGAAGATTGTTGTTGTTGTCTTCTGGCATTTTCTTCTGATTTGCAGGAACATGGGGACAGACAAAATATCTGACTAGGTACGGTACGCCTATTGTTTCGTTTTCGGTTTATGTCCATCAAACAATTGTTTCAAAGTAAGTCGGAAAATTCAACTTACGTTCCGTACAATATTGCCCGCAGTCGAATCGTGTATTGTTCTTTCTTCAGTCTCGTTTTATCTCTCTTCGTTCGTTGTCAAGTGACTAACTAATTCATGCGCAAACGGGGACCTGTGTGTATTGAGCAGATTATTCTCTACGGAGCGGGAAACACACGCTCTTGTCCGTCCATCAATTAGCAAACGGGGACACAAGGGTATGGCCGCAATTTTGTCCAATCGACACGCCACACACGAACACACCCTCCGTATCTATTTTCACACAGTGAAATCGGGGACTATTGGAAAGATAAGCTTCTTTTACCTTTTTTCACTAGAGTGCTATAAAATGAACAGAGAAAGAGATTTTGGACCTTTGGTCAACCGGGGACGTCCCCGGTTGCCGAGGTGTCCCCGGTTGAAAGGTGTGTATCCATGCAACTGTCCCCACTTGACACTTTTCGCAAACGCACAAACACATACACACACACGCATACAAAATGACAAATACACTCAGACGCATACACACACACATGCATACTCATTGCGCATTGCGCCGCAAGGTCAATAGGACTCGACATGCGCTTTCATGCTACTAATCCTTCCTTCACTGTCTCGTTAAGACGAGCGTTGGGGACGCCTCACGGGCGTTGTGTCCATCCTTCATTGCCCCAAAATGCCGACTTTGGCTTCTACTCGTACTGATGACGTCACCGATGACGTCAGAGATGACATGGGAATTCCTCAAATCGGGGTCCACACTACGAGGGCTAAAGATGACCCCTCCCACGACGTATTCGGACCAAACACGCAATTCTGACCCCACACAAGCTTCACTTTGACACTTTCCACGACCCATTCGAACCCATAGCGGTCCATCTCTATCCCAAACATACACCCACATAGCACCCAAAATGCCTGCTTTCTACGGCTAGAATGCGCAGACCAATCATTAGCCGAGTCGGATGCTCCTTCACGAGAGCTTCAAAATAAGACCTCATACGACATCATCGGTTCATTAGGGGCTCACCTAGACCCCAAAACGCCCACCCCATATGGGTCTATAGCCCCATAGCCCTGTAGTATAGGCCTATGGGCCTACCCAGGCCTCGGTGACTTTTTCCAAAAATTTCACCGATTCGCTCCGCGACACTCCTATCATGTTCTAAATGACGAGACTAAGAAAACAAATCCGAACAACCATACCGCAAATGTATAGAAGTAGGTTTCCCAGTGGGACAAACATTGGTCCTATACCCCCATAGCCAGCCTATAGGCCTACATACAGACCTCGGTGACTTTTCTCAAAAATTTCACCGATTCGCTCCGCGACACTTCCTATCATGTTCTAAATGACGAGACTAAGAAAACAAATCCGAACAACCATACCGCAAATGTATAGAAGTAGGTTTCTCAATCGGACAAACATTGGTCCTATACCCCCAGTATGGGACTATATGGGCTATATGGTACTTTTCCACACAAAAAAATCACCGTTTCGTGCCGGGACACTTCCTATCATGGTCTAAATGACAAGACGAGAAAAATGAGATCCCACAAGCCATACCGCAAATATCTAGAGTTAGATTTCCCATTAGGTTCAACATTGGCCAGTGCGCCAGTATGAGCCGTATATCAGACATATATATGCTATTTTCAACCCTGGTGTGTAGCCTATAGCTCGTGGCGTAATGGATAACGTGTTTGCCTCTAGATAAGAGCGACCCGGGTTCAATTTCCACCAGCACCCTTTCGTTCTATATTGCATAGAGTACATGTTTCGCTTTTTTATTAATTAGTCAATTAATTAATTAATTAGTTAATTAGTTAATTAATTTATTTATTTGTTCTGTGAAAACACCCATGACATGACTGAAAAGAGCATCACTCGACTCCATCGGGCCATGCAGCGTATTTGAAGTCTAGGGAATACTTTACCTCCGCGGGAGCTTTTTTTCCCCCGACCGCATCACCACCAGACCGCATCACCGCGGAGGAATACAATTCCCTGCAATAATTGGAACTCTCCTGTGTTGGAGGTAGCTTCCCTCCCCAACGATCACATGATCGTCACGTGATCAAGTTCCACCTCAAATTTAACCCGGGGAACAATTAATGAGGTCGAGTTGGCTCCTGCCGTCTTCTATATACTACTAATGCGTAACGATCGCGACAGTACGATAAGACTATCCGGCAATGCGATACGATTGTCCGTCTATTATTGGGATGTGTTCTGAAGCGCTTTTTTTGCCGTTGTCAGACATAAGTCGTGCGGTTTTATGACGTCACAGCAGCAGCAACACACGCGCTTTTTATGGCTTGTAGAGGTCCATTGCGGTAAGAAATGTTCTCATGTCGCACCCGCTTTCATATGTATAGCCATAGTCATGTGTACACCAAAAACGTATTACCGTTGTCGTTGTCGTTCCCGTTGCTGTACTGTCGTTGCCGCATTGTCGTTATCGGATAATCGTATACATGTGTACGTAGCTTAAGATGTAATTTTATCTTCCTGGCTGTAGAACTGAAGAATTCATCGTGATGTCCAGGTTAGGATTAGCAAAATTTCGATGAACAGGATGATGAGCGACCAATAACATCCAGCGTCGAGGCAGGGGATGACCGAGAAGCTTATGGGGATTTCGGCTCATTCGGACTCACAACGGCTGAGGATGACTTATAATTACGATTCCAATGGCGTTTCACTTACCAACGTTAGTCCCTGAGCTACCGATATTAAATAGATAAATAATAAGTCAAGGAAAGGACGTGATAACCCAACTAAGAGCCGGAAGATCCAACATTGGTGATGTAGAGTAAATCAGAAAACCAAACTCTGACTCATAGTGTTATGCGGAATTAGATACGCTAGCTTTTTATATAGCAAGCTCATTGATAAATATATTTACAAGCTTTCAAAGACTATAATTTTTTCATCGTCAGTTAGTGCCGGACTACCTGTATTATGTGGAGTCTGATCTGCCGAGAGCAGTTCACACTGTGCACAGTCCTAGTATAGTAAACACGTCAGGTTTAGCTGCTTGGTATATACTCACAAATAGGCGGGATTTGAACCTACCAGTCAAGCAACATGACTCTGAATGTATTATCAGAGTGATGCCATGCGATTCAAGACGAATCACTGAAGAAAATAAAATGAGTATTTATTATGTAATAAATAAAACGTCAGAAAACAGACCAGAAAGCCCAACTGTTATACTTGGTGTGGGCTCAGATATGCTGTCAGAGCCATTTCCCAGCCCCAATATCAAGACTGATAATAAAATATCATTTTACGCACATTTAATTAATCTACATTGAATTTTTCGTATTAACGGGGGAGGAGGAGCTTTGGTCTTTTTTTTTGCGAAAGAGCCGAAATTGGGTCCCAGATCATCACTGGATGGAGTACTGTTAAAAAAATTTCATTTCGTTAAATTTTATCAAATTTTGAAAATTATATCACTTAAATTGAATAGGGAAAAGGCCGTTTTTCCATTAATTGCGAAGAAAACTCGCCCAGGAAATTACTAAAAATGTTCTTCTGGGTACATTTTCTGAAATCTTCGTTTAATAAACTCAACATGAAACATGATATATATACAAAATAAATATTTTTGGTTTTATTTTCAGTATAATTATATAAAGGATGTGTGATGTTTACATACGAACAAATCCTTTGTTTGTGGCGGTAATGAAGATGTTTTTTTTTTCCCCTTTCAATCCAAAAACTGCAGAAACATATTTTGCTTGAAGAATATCTACTGAAATATCAGCCTGGAAAAAATAACGATGGTCAGTTGCATAAAAAATAAGTTTACATTTCATCAAAATGTGCTCCCTGACATATTTTGGTATTTCTGAGGAATTCCCTAGTTCTCTTGTAACAAAAAGATGTCACCTCAAAACAAAACTATATTTTCGCAAAGATATTTGGAAGATTGCTCAATGAAAGTATCAAGTCTGATTTTTGTTTGAGGTGTCATATTCTCATGACAAGAGAATATCTTCCCTACAAATGCCTCAAAAATACAGCATTAGTCCAGGGAGCATATTTTCATGAATAAAAAATTCAGTTATATTCAGCACTCCATACGACCCATTCGGATCAATAGTGGCCGGTCATCTCGACCCAAAACGTCCGTTCCAATGAACTTTTAGCACTGCGTATGCGTGCCATTGCCCCTACTTCCACAACCCACCAGTCCAGTCGAAGGCTCCTTCACAAGTGCATCACTTCGACACACCATTCGGACCAATAGTGTTCTATCTCGAGGCAAAAACGTCCATACATGACCTATTTGGATATAATATAGCCCCTCAATCTCTCAAACACGCCCTAGCGCTTCTCCAAAATGTCCACTGGTAGATACCGTAAAATGTGCGTAATATTGTTGCATGTTCTTTTCAGGTCCACATGTTAATAGTGAAAGTCTGCTCCGTACACACATGTAACTAATATTACGGTGTTTGACATTGAACATTGGACTTTACCTTAATTTTTGGCATTTTCGTATGTATTGCAGTATGGATTTGTTTACATATCATCTCGAACCAGAATATTTCGCTGTTCAACAATCCATAACAAAATGAAGACGAGGAAGCCAAAAAGCGCACTATGCAAGCCTCATTTCTATGACTTTTCATTATTATGCGTTATTTTGTGTTCCTGTAGGCGTCTTATCTTTGAACCTTTGATCCTTCAGGCTCCCTTTATGTGAACAGCTATATGGACAGAGTGAGCATTTATATGGCTTTTCACCAGTATGTGTCCTTTCATGTTTCTTTAGGTTAACTTTTTGTGAACAGCTATATAAACAGAGTGTGCATTTGTATGGCCTTTCACCAGTATGTGTTTTTTCATGATCCTTCAGCCTCCTTTTTTGTGAACAGCTATATGGACAGAGTAAGCATTTATATGGCTATTCACCAGTATGTGTTCTTTCATGTTTCTTCAGATTCCCTTTCTGTGAACAGCTATATGGACAGAGTGAGCATTTAAATGGCCTCTCACCAGTATGTGTTCTTTCATGATCCTTCAGGTTCCCTTTCTGTGAACAGCTATATAGACAGAGTGAGCATTTATATGGCTTTTCACCAGTATGTGTCCTTTCATGTTTCTTTAGGTTTACTTTTTGTGAACAGCTATATAAACAGAGTGAGCATTTGTATGGCTTTTCACCAGTATGTGTTTTTTCATGATGCTTCAGGCTCCCTTTATGTGAACAGCAATATGGACAGAGTGTGCATTTGTATGGCTTATCACCAGTGTGTCCTTTCATGCTCATTTAAGCTCCCTTTCTGTGAACAGCAATGTGGACAGAATGAGCATTTATATGGCTTTTCACCAGTGTGTGTCCTTTCATGTTCCTTTAGGCTCCCAATCTGTGAACAGCTATATGGACAGAATGAGCATGTATATGGCTTTTCACCAGTATGTGTCCTTTCATGTCTCTTTAGGCTCCCTTTCTGTGAACAGCTATATGGACAGAATGAGCATTCATATGGCTTCTCACCTGTATGTGCCCTTAAATGATCCTTCAGGTTCCCTTTATGTGAACAGATATATGGGCAGAGTGAGCATTTGTATGGCTTTCCACCAGTGTGTGTTATTTCATAATTTCTGATGTCTCCTTTCTGTGAAAAGCTATTTAGACAGAGCGAACATTTGTATGGCTCTTCACAAGTATGAACTCTGTCAGCTGTCGTTCTTCCTGTATTGTCCGTTTCTGGATTCCAAAATTTCAGAGATTTGTTGGGCAGTTTTGTCGTCTCTGCTGTCTTGAATTTTATCACATACATGACCACAGGAAAAGGTCCATCCGAGAAAAAATCATCGACACATGTCTGCTCGTCATCAGAACACTTCTTGACAAAAGACTAAATCAGAGAGAAAACATCATCAGCCTTATTTTTATATAAACACTTCTTTCCACTTGTAGCATAATCCACCATGAGTCTTTAGAACCGTATCTAAAAGTTGTTGCATGTGATTAAAACCAGATCTCAACACAAGATGAGGAGATAGCAGGTTCTCCGCCAAGTAGCCTGTTTGAGAGCATACAGCATTTATGCTTCAAATATCTCCTTAAATGTAACTCGGAAAGTGGATATGTGTATGTGGAAAGAGACATTTATATGGAATTGTTGAGACAAATTAAGGAGGTTTGGGAAGCAGTGATGAATAGTGCAACACTGGAATGTAAGTCTGCAGTTGTTCATGGAATCTTGGATGGTGAAGCTTATAAATCGAAGGGTGATATAGATCTCAAGATATCGCATTCACAACACAGATGGGTACAATATGGTTGAGAGAAATCCAAGACGGCCAATGGCAGTCATATTGGTTTACATACTACTTCAATGAAAATCAACACCAATGGCCGTCTACTGATGTGAAACAATTTCTCAAGTTTGAAGTCAATTGGACAAGTTGTTCTCAAGATACCGCGTTTACAAGATACAGGACGGAAGGAATCCAAGATGGTCAACGGCAGCCATCTTGAAGTACATACCGTGAAGCAACTTATCAAGCTTGAAGTCAATTGGACAAATTGATCTCAAGATACCGCGTTCACAAGATACAGGACAGACGGAATCCAAGATGGTCAATTGCAGCCATCTTGGATTACATGCTACCGCAATAAAAAATCAATGCCGATGACCGTCTAACTGATGTGAAGCGCCTTCTCAAGTTTGAAGTCAATTTGTTGAGTTGTTCTCAAGACATCGTGTTCACAAGATGCAGGATGGACGGAATTCAAGATGGTCAATGGCAACCATCTTGAATTACATACTACCTCAATGAAAATCAGTACCAATGGCCTTCTAACTGATTTAGATATATCGATCAATTCCAGTAGATATTTCTCTCTTCACGAGGTCAACCTATCATTTCCACGTAGTTGTGACCTAAGCTTGACATTTTAGACATACATTGGTCAGTACTCAGAACATGAAAATGAGAGTGTTGATGCCAGATCTTCATAAGTGACAAGTAGAATGGGGAGCGACTTTTGTAGATTTGGTTTTAATCTAATCAACAACTGTGTTTCACGGCTTACCGGTAATTGTTCACATGGATAATGCTGAACACCACCTTCTTGTTCTCCCACCTCATACTGGGCTGTTGGTTCTGTCTTCACTGTTACATCTCCCGCTTCCATAGATTCATTTGCGGAATGGCCGAAAATTATCCCATCATCTTGCACCAAAGATCCTGCCGCTTGATCAAGAGGTTCCAGTTTTACTGATAAGTCTTCCATTGTCCTCTCAATTATGACAGGTAATTTAGTCCCACTGAAATAAAAACACAACAATCATCTTTTATTAGTGGCTTAAAGGAGAAATATTCGGTAATTCAGTTTAAACGTCAAATATCAACTACTAGATTATTTTACCTAACACTAATATCATCGAAAACTATGAAGCCACAAAAGGGATATGGTGAAAAATAATTCATAGTAAAAAAAAAAAAAATAATAATAACTAGAGCTGCGAGCAGCTATGGGTCGGCTTCCGAAATTACGCATGATAGACGATTATGTGTACCAAGTTTCGTGTTGATTGCTTCATTGGTTCCAGAGGAGTAGAGTTTAGAAGTTTTTGTTTTTTGAAAACGGAGTAAATCCAAGATGGTCGCCGAATGTGGTTTTATGTTACGGCATGTGAGTCAATATACTGTTGCCAAACTATCCTCTGCGCATTGCGCCGCAAGGTCAATGGGGCTCGAAATGCGCTTTTTACTACTAAATTTGAGTCAATATACTGTTACTATACTATGTTCTGCGCATTGCGCCACAAGGTCAATAGGGTTTGAAATGCGCTTTTATATTATTAAATGTGAGTCAACATACTGTTACTATACTATCATCTGTGCATTGCGCCGCAAGGTGAATAGGGCTCTGAATGCGTTTTTATACTACTAAATGTGAGTCGGTATACTGTTACTATACTATTCTCTATGCATTGCGCCAGAAGGTCAATATAATTCAAAATGCGTTTTTATACTACTAAATGTGAGTCAATATACTGTTACTATACTATCCTCTGCGCATTGCACCGCAAGGTCAATAGGGCTCGAAATGCGCTTCTATACTACTAAATTTGAGTTCATATACTGTTACTATACTATCCTCTGCGTATTCCTCTACGCATTGCCCGCAAGGTCAATAGGGCTCGAAATCCGCGTTCATACTACCATATATTACTAAATGTGAGTCAACATACTGTTACTATACTATCCTCTGCGCATTGCGCCGCAAGGTGAATAGGGCTATAAATGCGTTTTTATACTACTAAATGTGAGTCAATATACTGTTACTATACATATATTTCATTACTTTTCCCGTTCAAATCAGTTACTTGAAAATCTGGTCATTGTGATTGGCCTCTGGTAGCCATTTTGTTTTACGAAGTAATTTCTCTTATTGACTTTTCAGAGATCCCGATATACTGATTATGTGTAGCAAATTTCTCGCTGATTGCATTATTGGTTTTAACGGAGTAGGGTTTAGAACAAGATGTGTAACGTTTCTGACGAAACTCAAAATGGCGGTGGGCGTTGAATCATTCAACAAGTAAGAAAAAGTTTTCATCGTGCACTAGTTTTTGACGTGTCCAATGTGTATGTGACGTTTGAGCGTGATTGGCCCCCAAGTCTAGTGATGATAACTTTAAGGAGAATCTGTTAGCAGAATTGCGTCAATTTGCAAATTTGGGTGAATAACATTTGAGAATAGCGGCAAACCTATTGAATGTACCTTATCTCGCTCAAACCGTTGGCATAGTTCTGAAATAGCTGTTTTTGTACAATATAACGCAGCAAAGTGGAAGGCTGTACCTCTCGTAGTTCCACATTTGTTAGCTTAGATGTGTTCCGATTTTGAAACAATTAAAGATGTCCGATGTCAATGAACTAAAAGGGATCTGGAGGCCTATTAATAAATCAAGACGCGTGACCTGTGATCCAGACCTAATGTCACAGAATATGCTTAAGAGATATATCAATTTACTTTGAAGAAACTAAAGGGCAAATTCGGGCCTGTTCATAAACGTTTCGAATCTGGAAAGATAACTTTCCGCGGTGAAGCGTATGTGATTCCCAGTGAGAGTTGTCTTCCTTGCGTAGAGAGTGTATAGATGGCGCTACAATAGAAATGTTTTCCTCGTACGGGTATTTCACAAGTGGACGCCATTTTTGTTATTTATACAAACGTTTTTGCGCGGATGGTTTTACCTTTTGCAAGAAATTGTACCATGCTATTATATAATAATTAGTTATGATGTATGTATCAGTGCATTCACAAAACGGAAGAATGTAAATAAAACTCAATTTTTGACAACAGTATCATGCGTGAAAACAATTCTGTCGAAAAAGGCCTAGGCCTTTAGGCCTATTTTTTTTTGTGAAAATGGATGGCAGGAATGGTTTGAGTACAGATCTGTCTTTGTTGACACGCTTTGAGTCTACTATACATACTATATCTGGCTTTTGCTTCTGTTTAAATGCTTGACCATTAGCGTAGAAATGGTCAATATCCAGTTTTGTTGAACAACTGTTAGTGTTTACGGTAAAGCAGTTATTTAAACTGTGATGGTTTTGAGGGAATTGGTTTGCAGGTTATTATATGTGTATTTCTTCAGAATTAAACGAATACAAAAACGTTAGCGACAATCATTTATTTCCCCCTATATTTGAGGGTCTGTAATACTTTTAATAGACTGCTATACGAATGCGGTGGCAAGTTCTGTTCGGTATGTTATGTAAACGGGAGTTGTGGAGGAATTTTGACTTCTTATCTAAATAAAACATAAATGTTTAAAATACCTTTGAAAGCAAAATGTTAGAAAAATATTTTCTGAAGTGTTGAACCTCTTTTTAAGTGAAATCATAATCGCTGTTCAAATTACTTTTTCTCCATGGTTTGTCGTCCATCCGTCTGTAAAACAGTTGTTGTCATCATGATTTCTCAGGAACTACTACATGAATGTTTCTTAAATTTGGTACACAAGTTCCCCTTGGGGTCTAGTTATGCAACTAAGATATTTTTTCTGGTCCGATTCGAAAATCCAAAAAGGCCACAAGGCGGTTATTTTGGATTTCTTGATGAAAGTTTGTTTTTTGAGGAACTACTGCATGGATTTTTCTCAAATTTGGTACAACGGTTTCCCTTGGGGTGCAGTTGTGAAAGATATCTTTTCTGGTCGGATTGGAAAATCCAATATGGGCATCAGGCAGCCATCTTGAATTTTCTCATGAAAAATTTATCATGATTTCTCGGGAAGTATTGCATGAATCTTTCTGAAATTTGGTACACCAGTTTCCCTTGAGGTCTAGTTGTGCAAGATACCTGTTTTGGTCTGATTCGAAAATCCAATATGGCCACCAGGCGGTCATCTTCGAGTGAGTGAGTGAGTAGGATTTAACGTCGTTTTCAATATTGTTTCAGTCATATCACGACGGTGCCTACATGTGCCAGAACACGAGAGTGTCCACAGTTCCTATTATTCTGGACACTGATTAGCCCAGCCAGTACAGCACCCGGTCACCCATCCAAGTATTGACTGAGCTGAACGCTGCTTAACTTCGGTGATCCAATGGGAACCGGTGTGCCCAACGTGATGCGCCGTACCCGGTCATCTTCGATTTCCATATGAAACTTTGTTATTGTGATTTGTCAGGCAATACAGCATGGATCTTTCTCAGATTTGGTACAAAGGTTTCCCTTGTCCAGCTGTGCAAGATATGATTTCTGGTCCGATTCAAAAATCGAATATGGCCATGACGCGCTCCAACTCTAAGTGGTGAACGTCAGAGTAAGATATCATTAGCCAGGTATATTCATTGTTGTTTAATGGGTGCAGACAACGGGTTTGTAAGGAATATAGATTCATATTCTATTCTCAGTTCAAGTCTAAACTCTGAACTACATCAAGTGAAGAATAGAGTCTCAATTGCATTGTGCAAAGGAATCGGAAGCGATATAACAATAAATGCACAAATGTTGACAGAGAATGAGCCATTAAAAGACATTTTAAAATGTGACTAGGGCTACAAATTTCTTCTGAAAGCTATCCGAGGAACATTACCATTTTGGCAAGCTGCACAAAAACATTTGTTTGCGATGTTGTGTCAACTTGGAATCCCAACATGGTTTTGTTCCTTTTCATCTGCAGATACGAGATGGTGTGAAGTATTAGAATCAATGATGCGATAAGGAGATACAAGGAAAGCTAGTGAGCTAGACTGGAGAGCCTAAATTGAGAATTTTGTAAGCACAAGAAGTGTGTGCAATGAAATTCTGATTTCATACGGAAAACCGAGTAAGATGTAATAGTGATAATCTCCATTAAATTATGATACAAGCCATTGAAAAGTAAACCGGAAATGGAAAATTTCCTAAGTATCCCTTCTCCAAAATAGCCGAGTGCCATACAGTTTGAGGAGAGCGAGACTAAGAACAAACAAATTATTCCTACCATTACATGTGACATATGAAGATTGTATTTTGTGATTTAAAATATTAAGCCTGTTGAATAAACCAAAGTTCATGTTATGTTTAAGTTACATGTGTATTGGTATATAAAGATATAGGCCCCGTCATGACCT
>JAVTVY010056383.1:0-30697 GCA_036873755.1 Hanleya hanleyi | reverse complement strand
ATGCCGATTTTTGTCACATATTCCATATGTAGCATAACCTTATTTTTAAACGCATGAAAAATGTGCGAACCTGAGGCTGACGAATGTTGACATCGCGGACCGACCCGCCCATCCGTATATGTTGTTTTGAAGGATTTGTAGTACCCAAAAGCCTGGTATTATAAATACTGGTTACCAACAAGGGAAGGATAATTATCATGTGGTCAGACCAGGGCGCTCTGCTGTATTAAAGTTTTCAAGAGGGACCAATGATCGGAAACTATGGCCTACTTCCAAAGGATCAATTCTAGGACCCCAATTCTTCCTTGTGTACATACACGACTCAAATAGAGCTACCGACATACTTAAAATTATTCTCCTCGCTGATAATACCAGAACTGTATATTCCTCTGAACATCTTGCTGACACTACATACCTATCTGGATCTGTTGCAACCGCCTATCACTGAATAAAAAGCAAACAAAGTATATTATCATTAGGCCACATACACGAAAGGGATTAATCGATGTCGAATTAGCAGTTTCTGGTCTTCAAAAATCGAACGTGTCAATAAATTCAAGTTTTTCGGAAACTGAACTGGAAATCACACATAAATTGTATCTGTAATAAAATTTCACAAAATATCGGAATGATTAATTAAATTTAAAAAATTCAAAAATTCAGAAATGAAGGTGCTGCAGTAAGCGGACGATACGACAATTCTACTGGATGGTTCAAAAGAATCTCTCCGACGGACCATGGGTCGCCTGGAGGACTTTTCTTCTTGTTCTGGACTCCGATTAAATGTCGAAAAATCGACGGCACACTGGATCGGTAGTCACAAGGGGAACACCATAAAGCTTTGTGCGCACTATAGAATAAACTGGGATCCCGGGGGATTCCGATTGCTGGGGATAAATTTCAGTCCAGACCTGGAAGAGATGCCCATAAAAAAATTATCCATCAAAACTAAGTGACATTAGAAGACTCCTGGGCTGTTGGTCGAAGCGGGGGCTGACTCCTATAGGGAAAATTACTGTTATCAAAACCTTTGCTCTCCCCTTACTAACACACATCTTCTCTGCTTTACCTAATCCACCTACAGATTTTCAGAACAGTGTGCAAAAATTATTCCACGAATTCATTTGGGGAGGGGAGCCAGATAGGGTTAAGAGGAAGACATTAATTGGCAGATACGAGGAGGGTGGCTTAAATATGATACATGTACCTTCCTTTATCGACTCTCTCAAAATTCAGTGGATCAAGCGATCCCTCTCCTTTAACGAATTTCAGACAAAGACTATGAATGAAATATTTCCTCCAATAGGAACACTGATCTGGGACTTAAATATACAGGGGACCGCAGACATGATTAAGTTTGTCAAAAACAATTTTTGGAAGGATGTTCTGTGCGCATGGCGTAGATGCCTAGATAGTCATGGTGACAAAATATGTTCACCTGAATCCGACCTAATATATAACTATGCTCGCTTTGCTGAATGGAAAGATGTACACAGGTGGTATAATGTTGGGGTCAGATCCGTAAAGGACCTGATCAATAATAGGCAAACATTTTTAACACTAAGTGAATTCGAAGAAAAGTTCCAGATCAAGCAAAATCATTTCTTAGTATACTACACTGTGATGCATAACATCCCAAAGGGATACATAGCTAACTCTCAACGGGAACTTCTGAAAGCTGACCAGGAAAAGAAAACTCACACCAGATTAATCACAAATATTCGTAACCAAATCTCCTCAAAATTTGTCTATAGGCTACTGTTGAAATCAGTCCAGGAAACTCCCACAAACAGTCAAACAAAATGGGAAGCAGAAATGGAAGTTCTGACCGGTATCCTAGACTGGAGCATCATCTACCAAAGTGCTTTCATTGTGACCTCTGAAACAAAATTACAATATTTTCAATACAAAATAAATCACCATATTCTTGAAACAAATGCACTCTTGTACAAATGGGGCAAGTCTCAGTCAGAGAAATGTAGCTATTGTAAAAACGAAACAGAGACTATATCACATCTTTTTGGGGACTGTAAGTACGCCAAAATAATATGGGCTCTCTTCGAGGTCTGGGTGGGTAAAAGAAACATCCCCAATCGAAGCACATTTGCCATCGTGAAGCAGACAGTACTCCTGGGAGATAATAAGTCTCATGTGCTTCTTAATCATATGATTATTTAGATTAAATATTGCATTTATGCACATAGAATCAGAGGCACGTCTCCGACATGGGAGGCTATTGAAGAATCAAGCAATACTACGAAAGACATCGAGATGAAAATTGCAATAAAAAATGGTAACCGTTGTGCCTTCGATAAAAATGGAGCCCCTTGATCGATGCACATCATTAGGTTTTTGACGGTGACAGCTGTGTGTTATATACATCCAAACAAGCGTTCTGAGAACCCCAACATCTCGCCTTGCGGGGTCATCCGCCAAAGGTGCAGCAGTATTGAAAGCATACATGTAGAGCAAACAATAAGGTCTGGAATAAGTGATGTGGTACAGACAACAATGTCTGGAATAGATTATCTGGTACAGACAATAACATCAGTCCCATATGGGATTACTGGCAAAAGTTAATCCCATGTAGGATGGATAGGTGAGTGCGGTCGGATTACTGGTACATAGGGCATTCCAGTGCGAGATTACTGCTGGGTGGACCAGTCCCATGTTATTACTGATGGATAGTCCTCTGTGGGATTACTGCTGGATAGTTCAGTCCCAAGTGGGATTACTACCATCACCATCATGGTATGGATGGTAGTGATGGTATGGATGGTAGTGATGGTATGATGGTATGGATGGTAGTGATGGTATGGATGGTATTGATTGATGGTGATGGTATGATGGTATGGATGGTAGTGATGGTATGGATGGTAGTGATGGTATGGATGGTAGTGATGGTAGGAATGGTAGTTATGGTATGGATGGTAGTGATGGTAGTGATGGTATGGATGGTAGTGATGGTATGGATGGTAGTGATGGTAGGAATGGTATGGATGGTAGTGATGGTATGGATGGTAGGAATGGTAGTGATGGTATGGATGGTAGTGATGGTAGGAATGGTATGGATGGTAGTGATGTATGGATGGTAGTGATGGTATGGATGGTAGTGATGGTATGGATGGTAGTGATGGTATGGATGGTAGTGATGGTGGATGGTAGTGATGGTAGATGGTAATGGTATGGATGGTAGTGATGGTATGGATGGTAGGAATGGTAGTGATGGTATGGATGGTAGTGATGGTATGGATGGTAGTGATGGTATGGATGGTAGTGATGGTAGGAATGGTATGGATGGTATGGATGGTAGTGATGGTATGGATGGTAAGAATGGTATGAATGGTAGTGATGGTATGGATGGTATGGATAGTAGTGATGGTATGGATGGTAGTGATGGTATGGATGGTAGTGAAGGTAGGAATGGTATGGATGGTAGTGATGGTATGGATGGTAGTGATGGTAGGAATGGTAGTGATGGCATGGATGGTATGGATGTGATGGTATGGATGGTAGTGAAGGTATGGATGGTAGTGATGGTATGGATGGTAGTGATGGTAAGAATGGTAGTTATGGTATGGATGGTAGTGATGGTATGGATGGTAGTGATGGTAGTTATGGTATGGATGGTAGTGATGGTATGGATGGTAGTGATGGTATGGATGGTAGTGATGGTAGTGATGGGATTGTAATGATGGCAGGGATGACATGAATGGTTGGATGTAAGTGATAGCAGTGATGGTAGGATGGTATGGATGGTAATGATAGTAGGGATCCGATGGTAGTTATGGTTGGGATTGTAGTGATGGCAGGGATGACATGGATGGTAGGATGTAAGTGATAGTAGGGATGGTAGTGATAGTATGGATGATAGCGATAGTAGGGATCCGATGGTAGTGATGGTTGGGATGACAATGATGGTTGGAAGGGTATGACTGGCAGTGATGGTTGGAATGGTAGTGATGGCAGGGATGATATGGATGGTAATGATAGTAGGGATGGTAGTGATGATCAGTATGGTAGTGATGGTATGGATGGTAGGGGAGGGGGATTTGGTTTAATGTCATGCTCAAGGTTGTTTCACTCATATGGTGACAGTCAGTTGGGTTGGTGGAGGAAGCCGGAGTGCCCGGAGAGAACCACCGCCCGTTGGCAAGTAACTGACAATCTTCCACACATGGACAGGCTGAGTTCGAACCCGTGCCGGTGCATCAGTGTGAGGCTAGCGGTCACCAGCGAAGCACCTTAGACCACTCAGCCACTGAGGGCCCATATGGAATGGTAGTGATGGTAGGATGTTAGGGATGGTAGTAGTGATATGGATGGTAGTGAAGGTAGGATGTTAGTGGTGGTAGTGATGGTAGTCATGTGCACTTCAGCTAAATGCAAAACTCAATCATTTCCCATAATTTGGAGAATAATTAATATTTCATCTCAAAAATAGCACAAGTACATACTCCAATCATAAGAAACATGTGTATGAAGTTTCGTAATCATCCAATGAGAGCTGACAACTGCAGCAAACTTATCATGTAGAAGCCTACATGTACAATTTACCTAAACAGAAAACTCATTCATTTGCCATAATTTTGAGAAAAATTAATATTTCTTCTCAAAAATAGCACAGGTACATCCTCTTATCATAAGAAACATGTGTACCAAGTTTCATAATCATCCAATGACAGCTGACAACTGGAGCAAACTTACCATGTACATGTATATGTGCCTTAACATGTACAATTTACCTAAACAGAAAACTCTTCATTTGCCATAATTTGGAGAACAATTAATATTTCTTGTCAAAAATAGCACAGGTACATCCTCTAATCATAAGAAACATGTGTACCAAGTTTCATAATCATCCAATGACAGCTGACAACTGGAGCAAAGTTACCATGTAGATGTATATGTATACATGTAGAGGCCTACATGTACAATTTACCTAAACAGAAAACTCTTCATTTGCCATAATTTTGAGAAAAATTAATATTTCTTCTCAAAAATAGCACAGGTACATCCTATTATCATAAGAAACATGTGTACCAAGTTTCATAATCATCCAATGACAGCTGACAACTGGAGCAAACTGACCATGGACATGTATATGTACAATTTACCTAAACAGAAAACTCTTCATTTGTCATAATTTGGAGAAAAATTAATATTTCTTGTCAAAAATAGCACAGGTACATCCTCTAATCATCCAATGACAGCTGACAACTGCAAGAAACTTTCCAAGTACAGATGTACATGTGCACTTCAGCTAAACGCAAAACTCATTCATAGGGATTTTAACATTAGAGTACCCCAGGGGTAGTACCCCCAGGTGGCATACCCACCCCCCATATTTTTTATATTTTTTTAATATTTTTTCTAGATTTTTTTTTAACTTGCTAAACCAAAAACCCATTCATTTCCAGGCAGGGGACACCGACACCGACACCGACACCAACGACGACATCCTCTTTCCCCCCTCACAATATCTCCCCTTTACTTCGTAAGGCGAGATAATAAAATGGGAACAATAACAGGGGATATATATCATGAGATTATGTTTTACTTCTTTTTTTCACCTTTTCTTTCTTTTTATTTTCTTCTTCTCTTTAGTCCAAAACTACAGCTTTTTATTGGGCGAGAAAGCGACGTTAAACCCTATTCACTCACTCACTCACCCTTTTATTGGGCGAAATGCTGGGAAAACTTTTCGAGAGCCCACTAGCTTTACGTCTCGCTACCATATAAAAATACTAATTTGCTTAATACTTGTATTATATTGATCACAGAAAAGCAGTTTTAATTAAGGGATAGTTCCTGTTCACACTCTTGTTAAGTGACTATATTCATCCAATCTGTGTATATATGCTCGTTTATATATAAGTTATAGGACAAATATAAAAAGTATAGACAACTGTTGTACATGTATATATAGTTTCTCGTTAAGCCAGTATACATTTAGGCATAAATGCTTGTTAATCTGCTTGTAAATATTACATATGCTTATTGTAAAACCATTGTTGTATTGTCATACCAAAGAAGACCTTAATGTATTTTTTCCATTAGCTAATTTTGTATATTGATTTACTAATCTGTACAAATTATTATTACAAAGATTGTTTTCTGTGGTTACATTATTTAGATATGCTCTTTGGTACAATTTAATTTAGACTTACGACATGAGATGTCGAGTTAGAATGCCCAGTAACCCTTGACCATGTGGGTATTGTAGGGCTTTGTAAAAACGTGGTCTGGTTATCTACAATAAACGCCCAGTGGTTTCGTCCAGGGCTAACTGAAAAAAAAAATAAAAAAAAATTAAAAAAAAAATCAATAAATAAGAAAACATTATACATGCTATACTATTCAATGATATTCCCTTACTTGTTTTATTGTAACCTTCTCTCGGGGAATACATATATCTCTCATTTGAATCCGCTAATCGTGTTACAGAAACGAGTGCGAGTGACAACTTTATCTAAAAAGATAGACCATACCTTAACATTATTTTTTAAAATTGAAAATTCTACAGATACCCAAATTAAATGTGCACTCATGTCTGTTGATGGTGCATTAAATTTATGAACGACTCAGAATTACTAATTAGCTTCCACAATTACTGTACGGGATAATGAGATATACACCGTAACCAAAAAAGAAGCCAAAATATTAACCTCTACCGACCCAGCTATACATGCAACTTATCATATTATACCACAAAAACTACAGGACCTCGAGAGTGGCACAAACTACCTTCTCTGATCAAATGTATCGAATCCACCTCTTTATTCAATTCCAAACTAAAAGCATATCTACTAGAAATTTGAAACCCGATATCGCAGCTGGGCTGTAAAGGTCAAGTCCCCTGGGGTTTCATTCCCGCCAATCACTATATTGCGTGACATGTAGATTATATTGTTTGCTCTTATTTTTGTAATAAGTGATACCATATTTTTGTATATACATTTTCATTTGATTGATGAATAAAAGTCAATTCAATTCAAACTTGGGTGAGACTTGCACTTGCAATGATATAAAAAAGATAATAGACAGCACAGGTATAACCTCCAATCATAAGAAACATGTGTACCAAGTTTCATAATCATCCATTGAAAGCTGACAATTGCAGCAAACTTTCGATGTACAGGTGTAGGCCTACATGTGCACTTCTGCTCAACAGAAACACCTATCATTAGATTTTGACAATGTGACACCCCTAGAATCCGTGGGTATTGTCATAACTGACCACCTTAGTGGAATACCCACTTCCCATTTTTATTTTATTTTTTCTGTTTTGTTTTTTTTTAATTATTCATTTTTTTTATTTCGTTGAACCAAAAACTTTATAATTTTCACAGACGGAACACCGACACATTCTCTTTCCCCCTCTCACAATTTCTCTCCGACAAAGCCTTTCATGAGCAATGATCGCCTTTGGTGGGAGTTATTTTATGTCTCCTGTGCGTTTTCCTCCGGGTAAAGATCTCAGAGCACATTGCATTTCTTTGGCTTTTCACCAGTATTAGTTCTTTCATGCTCCTTCAGGCTTTCGCTTAGTGTGCTGCTAAAATGACATATTGAGCATTTGAATGGCTTTTCACCAGTATGATTTGAGTTCATGTCGTTTCATGTTTGTACTTCTCACCAGCATGAGAGCGATCGTGTCGTTTCAGGGCTCCGCTTCTTGTACAGCTATAAGGGCACCGTGGGCATTTGAACGGTTTTTCACCCGTATGAATTCTTTCATGTTGCCTTAGGTTTTCACTCCGATTACAGCTGAATGGGCACCGTGGGCATTTGAATGGCGTTTCACCAGTATGAATTCTTTCATGTTGCCTTAGGTGTCCACTCTGTTTGCAGCTGAATGGGCACAGTTGACATTTGAATGGCCTTTCACCAGTATGAGTTATTTCATGCAGCTTTAAGCTTCTTTTTGTTATGGCGCTATAGGGACATATTGAGCATTTGAATGGCTTTTCGCCAGTGTGAGTTTTTTCATGTTGCCTTAGGTTTCCACTAGTTATACCGCTGTATGGGCATATTGAACATTTTAATGGCTTTTCAAAAGTGTGAGTTTTTTCATGTTGCCTTAGGTTTCCACTTATTATACTGCTATATGGGCATATTGAGCATTTGAACGACTTCTCACCAGTATGACAGCGTTCATGTCGTCTCAGGTTTCCACTTCTTGTACAGCTAAACAGGCACCGTGAGCATTTGAACGGTTTTTCACCAGTATGAGTTCTTTCATGTTGCCTTAAGTTTCCACTATGATTACAGCTGAATAGGCAAAGTGGACATTTGAATGGCTTTTCACCAGTATGGATTATTTCATGCTGCTTTAGGAGATCACGCCTTTTGCAGATATATGGACAACATGAGCATTTGTATGGCAGATCTCCAGTATGCATTTCTTCGTAAAACTTGACCCTACAGCTGCTTACAGAGCAATATGCCCCTCTTGATTTATTGCCACTTTCATGTTGGTATAATTTAACAAGTGCTGACGGTGACTTGGGTGAGACTTCTTTGGATTGTACGATGTATCTAATTGTTTCAGAATGACCAGAAACTGACTCCCGAATATGTGCAATGTTTATCTCAGCATTGCTCCTCAATTTGTGATTAACCTGGTACAAGGTCACTGGATACGGTCTGTCTGGTCCCATGGTCATCTTGTCAGCCCCTGTATAGTTGTCTGAATTATCCTAAAACAAGGAACCAACCAATAATAATATATCCTCAGATATATCAGTAAGATACTGTTAAAGCTCAGACTCAAAAGTCACAAAAAAATATTTCCTGTGCATTATAGCTTGGAGATTTTAATGTATGCAAAATATGACACCTGAATAAACAAAATAACAGTTCGATGTTATAGCACGGCAGATATGTCGATTTCGAAAACTTTAGATTCGTTTTGGTTCAAGGTGTCATATTTTAGACCAGATAAACAAATCCATCCTAAACTGTCAAAAACAGACAAAAAACTATTTCAAACTTCAGTCGACGCTGTTTTATGTCACTTTAGACCATGAGCGTTAACAAAATCAAACCTGGGTATTTTCTTTGAACAAAACACAACTTGTTAAAGGAATAAACAACATTTGGCAAACGTAAACTGCGACTGAAAGATCAATCCAAACAGTGCCCAAAAATATTTTTTCCTATTTTTGAGATTCTTTCTAACGAAGAAAAATACTCTCAAACATTGGAAAAATGACCCGATGTGGTTGAATGAAGGGAGCCACCATGTTTATGGCTTAACCAATGAGCGGCCGGGTGATATTCACGTGACAACTAGCTCATGACGTCAAAGGGCCTCTCTGCTGTTAGAGAGCAAACATGGCAGCAAGTGATTTTCAACTTTTTCCAAGGGTCCGACGCCTTGCATTTCCGGGAGTTTTAACCTGACTGATGACAATGACTGGCTGGGCCAAACCATGCTTTCATCTACGCTGCTTGGGACCAGTGTCGAGGGATACAACTTAGTGTCAGGCGTGTTCGAGCCCATTGAAGACGATCTACCGTAGAAATCGGTCGAGGATGCATGTACCGTAGAAGCCGGCCGGGTCGCGAATTTCGTTTAATCGGCTCTGCTGTGAGATGTCCTGTTAGGAAACGATCAGACGAGCACATGTGCAAGTGCTGACATTAGCTGACAAGGATTTATTCCATAAACTTTCTCAGGTAAATTTTCTCGCACGCTAGATATTTGGGTGGGTGTTTAACGGCCGTGTCATGCTGGACAGTTTCTTTCGGTAACACTTCAACGGTGAGAAAAATCTCCGGATAATCTTTTCCCGGAAAAACGGCCCTCCAGCAGGGGCAGATTTAGTTTCGTTTTCTGGCTGAGTGCCGGTCTTTGTTGAGGCTCGATTCTTTGAATTGGTAACACAGAAATCAGAATTATTCCCATTCTCGGTTACATTAAACAATCTCAGTGAGTTACTGCCGAATTATGTTGACGCATGTTGGCGTAGCCATCAGCTGAAAAGTATTGGCCTATAACGAAAGCATATTTTATCAGACAACTCGATGCTGTGTTTTTTTTTTGACACTTAGTCTAGACTGACCGACAGATCAAACCCGATTTCTCAACAACAAGGATAAGATCATTGTAATTGTACAAACATCAGCCGGTATTTACAGGGTACAGAATACAAGGATGTATAGCCACACCTGCTGGCCTATCGGGCTGCGATTATTCCAGTGCAAGGCAAACTGTGCCTGTCCTCCCAGTTCACTGCAGTGTTCTGTGGCCCAGTGACGTCACTAAACTTCTCGTAATGGCGGCGGCCTTACAAGCCACAGAATTTATCATTAACGGCTTCTTACTCGGTTGGAAAAAAATGCATAATTTAAATAAAAATCGTTTTGGACACTCCTGGAATTGTTCTTTCATTTGCAATATACGTTTATCAATGGTTGTCTATTCCTTTAAGCAAAGTTACAAAATGCTTTCTTTTCTTTTTTTTTACTTTACTAATGCCGCATTAGCGCATTTACATTTTTGCTAAAGTAGGAAATCATCAATTTCAAAAGAAATTTCAGAACTTTTCTATTCTGTTAACAAGCTTAAACAAATCTTACTTCAAATTACAGGTACTGCACAGGTTTTCTCGAAGAAAAAAAAGGTGGTGATCATCCAAACGGTATATCTGACACATTGACAAAAAAGTCGAGAAATTAGACCAAATATTTGTTTTTAACTTTTTCCATCCAATCAAATAACTACATGTGACATGACTTATCAACGGAATTGAATTTGAAGACCTGCGTTAATGGTTTGAATCCTAAAGTTCATACTTGAATATGGAAGATAATAATTTGAACACAATTACGCATTCAATAAGTGTTACGATTTAGGAGTTCAATAAGTTGCCGCCTAATAAGTTTACAGTGTATGCTACCCTATCTACTCCTTTGTTCACATGATCTTCCTGGTGATCATGGTGACGAATCATCATACATGTAGCATCCTATATATTAAAACATGCATGCATGAGACTACACACAAAAAACTGGAGCATTACAGTTAACACTTTAAGGGTATCAGCAGTGATTGATCTTCAAGTATTTCGGAGTAACTTACTTTCATCGCTTCAACGTTGAAAACTAGCAACCATGACACTTGACAAGCAACTCGCGCAATCCTTTGTGTTAGATTTTTTTTAAGATGAATATTTCCACAGCAGACACTCTTACAGGGTTAGCTAGAACACTTCCGTTTCAAGAGTGTACTCAATAGAATAACTAGGAATAACCATTTTAACTCACTTTCTGCAATAAGGCATACCTGAATTGAGAACAGCATAATAATGTAAGGCTTCTCCTCTATTTTTCCGCGAGTAATTGGGAATATATACATCTATCTTATCAATATTTTTCTTGAAGCAAAATGATTCTGAAACATCTCTGTATTGCCCAAAAAGTATGTCAAATCACAACTTACTTGTTTAAATGGTTTAGTTTCAATATGAGAATCAATGGATGGAAGTCCAGCCCCGTCAAGCATGGTAGCTAGTTCCATTTTCGTCATAGTTGTTTCGACTTCCATGTTTATCACTTCTGTCAGGGTGGTGGCAATTTCAGTTTTTATTTCGCACTGGGTCTCTGCCTCTGCCTGTTTTTGTGGGCAGATTTCCTTTTGAATAGTTGAACAACTCATTCTGTATCATTGAAGCGGCATCTTGATCATCAGGTTCCACTTTTATTGATAAATCTTCCATTTTCCGTCTTCATGGAATAGCTTGATAGCGGAACTGTGTGAACAAGAAGAAATAGATGGCAATGAAGGTCCTTCAAAATCTTGAAAAGTCATCAATTGAATCTATCGATGATGATCATGATGATGATCATGATGATGATGGTGATGATGATGACTGTTGTGTGAGTTACAAATCAAAGTCCCCGTAGTTCCCCTTCAACGGAAACTCGACCGGTTATTTGATCACAGCTCGCTTGATACTGGTTCGATTCTGACAATCTAAACGTTCCGTTATAGTTTGATGACAAAAGTATTTTTATTTTTGAGATAGTGGGCAACTGAAATAATCGTGTCGACTTCGCTGATTTTTTTTTGTGGACCGACCGACCTGCGGTTTTTCTTGTCCGGAAATATTATTACGTGAACTGACTGAAATACTTTACGTTTCCGGAATGCTCTAATTTTTTACGAATAAAATGATATAAAATTTATGCATGTACCTTCTACCGTTTTCCGTAAAAGGGTTCGCTGAAATAAAGCGATTGAAAATCAAGACTTCGTTTATTCACCAAATTTAGGCTGTTTACACCACGCGACCAAAGCGGAGGACACGTCGATCGCCATGCAAAACAGGCATATGCACTGCAACATATGTATGAAATTTACTTATATCGCGATGATAAACCAAAATAGATATAATAATGTTCTCGACTGATAGTATTATCATTCTTTTGCAGGAACCAACACTGCCATTTCTAGTTGGGATGTTGGGGAAAAACCCATTGGTGCGACAACACGTTGACATCATGTTGGATGGCTCTCCTGCAGTACGCATTTGCGTACACTTCGCCATCCATATTAAAGATGGCTTGCGAATCGTGTGTCTCCATTATCGCGGAGCGATATCCGGTTCTTTACCGGATTGTGTTCGGCCCTCATCTGGCGGAGAACAGACTCGAGAAATCTGATAAATTACAGGTTTTCATACCATTTAGGAAACAAATATTGTCTGGGCTTACAAAATATATAGGTATGAATAACTTTCGTATCAGCCAAGAGGTGTGGTAGATCTGTAATTTTGAACAAGTAGGACATCACATGACTCGAAAATGGCGGGTTACGTTGGAGTTACGTCGGTAGACTTTAGCTCATTGGCTGACGAAGTCACGTGGTCTTGATTTCTGGAAATTCCCTCTTGCAGTTGCCGAAAGTAGGCTGCAAAATGGATAAACACGATCCCAGGGTCAGTCTTACCGCGTATATCTGACCCAGATGGTTACAGGTTGCTGCCGTACGGTGTTCAAGCGATGTGGACATCATACATGTTGTATCATAGTATTTTACTACCTATACAACATTGAATTCCCAAATGAGTGCTGAAACACCTCAAACTTTGTTGCAAATAACTATTGGAAACTGTCTCACAGAAGAGCCAACTGTAATGCTTATAAGAGTACACCAGATGCTGACTGTGTAACTCACTCTCTTTTAAAGACTCATTCCCTCACACACACACATATATATTGATTGTACTCCCTAAGGAAAGCCTGAAGCAATTATTTTGTCTATCTGTTGAAAGGATATTTTTTGCAGATGATATGTCCGTGCCCTTTAGTGATTTACTTTTGAACTTCTGTGCAATTCATAATGTTGTGAATGAAAATTATGTTAATCATGAAGTTCTCTGACTTATTCCTCCTCAACAACCCATGTGCATTCTTATCCCTAATGGCTTCATGTTGTTACCCCCTTCATTACCACCCCCCCCCCCCCCCCCCCCTTCACCACATTTCATTTTATCGCATCTGATCGTATCCGTCAGTCAGGCTGGTGAGTGAAAGCAGGCACACGTATTCAATATGCGTGAAGCCAGCCACACTTCTATTCTGACTGTCTGATTCCCCCCCCCCTATTGCATTTTATAGTAGGTGATAGCATGTCAGTCATCAGGTTGGTGCAGGCACATTTATTCAATATGCGTGAAACCAGCCACACTTATATTCTGACTGTCTGACCTGCCCGTCCCCTCCCCCAACCCCCTTTATTACATTTTATCATAGGTGACAATAGCATGCCAGTCATCAGGTTGGTGAGTGAAAGCAGGCACATGTATTCAATATGCTTGAAACCAGCCACACTTATATTCTGACTGTCTGATCCCCCCCTATTGCATTTTATAGTAGGCGATAGCTTGTCAGTCATCGCGTTGGTGAGTGAAAGCAGCCACATGTATTCAATATGCGTGAAACCCGCCACACTTATATTTTGACTGTCTGATCCCCCCCTTTTCCCCTTATTACGAATTCAGTATTTGAGTTTGGATAAAGAAATGAAATCTGTCCATTGACTGGCTTGGGTTGGCAAAATTTTGGCTCGAGTAACATTACATAGGGACAGAAATTGTTCAAAGCATGTTAAACCTTTGATGTCATGCAACAACATTTGCCACACAAACACGCTCTTTGTATTTTTATTTACATTTACAAACATGGATTTTCTGTTTCATTAAAATATAAAAAAATTGAGTTCCATATTAAACATTTGGTTACCCATCTTCAAAATATATTTTCAGTTTCTAAGTGTAACCATAATGGAGCGATTTCCCGCCAGTGTGCAAATTCCCTTTTGTACACAGTTTCCACCACTTAACAATGTGAATGCATTTTTTGGTCACAATTGAGTACATTCAGTAGTTCAGAGTTACATGTCTGAATACACATTTAGTCTTCAGATTATGTTCTTCAGATTTTATATACCTCAGACTTCACTGCAATTCAACACTTTTTTTTAATAAGTTAGTGACATATTTTTCTAAGCCCAAATGTCTGGTATCATTGTATATACATGTATATAAAATCAGTTGTTGTATTGGTAAGACTCTAAGATAAATATGTTTGAGGCTTATTTCATTGCACTTGATTAAAAATTGTTTTTGATATAACTATTAGCTAACAGATGTTAAGCTTCATGTTGAATAGTAATTAGGCTAACTAAAAGTTTATTTTAATAGGTATCACTCCGGTTTAACTGATTACGTAAACATTTAGAAAACATTTATGAAGTTAAGTGAAAACAAGGTTTATTCAGTTAAGTAAAGGCCTTTACTTTACTTACCATAGTATATGTTTACTTTTATATTTACTTAAATAGGTACCACTCAGCTGCAACTAATTACGTAATCATTTGGGTAAACATCTAAGTGAAATAAGTAAATGGAGACGGTTCAACTAAATAGATTTTTATTTGGTTTTACCAAACTAGGTAAACCTGTCATTTACGTACATCAGTAAATGTCTACTTGAACGTTTACTAAAGTGGTTGCAGCTGAGTGGTACCTTTTTAAGTAAATGTTTACTGAATCCTTTTTGCAGTGTACCCTGTTCTACAGAGCCATTTGACATTCATTTCCACAGGCTTGGGCGCACTAGTCTGGTGCATTGTCTCCCTTAAAAATACATACAGTTGACGTGGTAGGTCATGGGACCTATAATAGCTAAAATGAACTATTGCCCAAATGGGCATATTGCTCTAACTTGCTGTCACATTTCCAGGACTTGCTTGTGCAAGAACAACAAGGCTGAAGCTAGACTAAACTTACACTCATTTACTCATTGCTAAATGTGGTCTGTGGACCTTGGTTGCATTTATTATTTTACCAACCTTGGCATTGGAGAGATATATCCCTGTGCCAAGGCGAAAAGTACTCAGGGCTGTTGGCAGTTTCGAAACACGGATTGCACAACTGGCCCTTTTGCTGGGTGTTTGGACCGCAGAGTCAAGTCAGTTTCAATTGGGAATTCGGGTCTGGCGTGAGATCACGATCTTCAGTTTGACTTCATGGAAACTGTTATCAAGGGTTGTCTCATTTCCACTGCAACTAGGCCTATATACATGTAAACTCCGCGGAATTGATGTTCAATCAAGAATGAAGATGAATTGTAAGAGATAATGGATCTTGTTGCATTTTTTAAATCGGGTTTGTATTCTATGTCAATGCAAGTGTTGATGTATGCACCCACCGCGGATACTATTAAAGAAGAAGACTGAGAAATGTACGATACCGTATGCCTACTGCAGAAAACACTGGCTTCAAAATCTGCTCTCGTCAAAACAAGTCATTGCGTCGCGCGTTAAATGCGACAAAGTCTATAAAAACATGACCGCGTACATGGCCGTGACACGGACTGGATTGAAGATTGGTTCATTATGAATGGGCATATCGGCATTGAAATTGGCCGTCAGTGGGTGAAGCCGATTAGTTTTTCGGGCAAGGACCAAATCTGCGGGCATTTCTCTACATGGATAGTGCAAAGACATGCATGACGATTTCTGGAATCTTAACAGCTAATCGCTACAGGTATAGCGCTATACTATGGGCATATCTTCGACTTCTATTAACATAACACTTATACTAACATTATATAACACTTACACCTATTACACACTGATAACCGTGCAAGTATTACACCATTTAGCACGGTTAAGAACTTTGTGACGTATGAAATCTACACCCTTGATCTTGACACGCACAGGTGTTCACTCGAGAGAATCCCGAGACAAATAGAATGGATAACCTGCAAGTAGGAATTTTATTTTATTTTAAAGGTAGAGCATGTATAATCGCAGATGTGTACAAATCAACTGGGACATACGAGTGCACACAATAAGAAACAGATCAACAGTAGAAACAAGACGTACTTTCAGATATGAATTATCAAGAGAAGCGGAGATCGAAAAGTTCACGAGAGACGCTGATGATGAATCTCTTCTTGCTGCTTTAAATGAGCCACAACACGAGTGTGATCAGCTGAACAAAGGTAGACTTTAAATGAGGCACAACACGATTGTGATCAGCTGAACAAGGGTACCGTAGATTTTCCTCCGCTGACGATGAGAAAATGAGAGACCTGGTTAACAAACGAAATGAATCAGGGACTGACAGGCAAACGAAATAGGAAATATTTAAAGGTATCAAATTCGTTTTATATAATGATCAAGTCTTATAAATACATCTACAGATTACTCGTTACACCAACCATTGCTTGAGATCAGCAACTGCCACGGTTCTGCTTGAGACGGGTGTGTCTATCCCTGATGTGATGTCGGTTACAGGTCACAGAAATTACAAACGACATCAAATGTTTGTATTTTCACATCTGTTCCAGTCATCACGTCTTCGTGGTTTTTTCCAAAATGCCAATTTTTCCAATAGCACCGTGAATATAAATTTCTTTCCTAGTTAAATAAATACTGGCAACATTTTTCATTGAGAAAAAGCTGTAAAATAATATATATTAAAGACGTAAATTTCTGACCCAAGGTTAACTGTTGGTTCCATCGTGATTGATTAAGAATGCTTGTATGCATGCATGTTTCACCGCGCCCCCTTCTGAGAGACCACATAAACTCGTCCACTGATTTATTAACGCGCTGCCAACTGAATGCCTCCCCCCCCCTTGGACGCTCCAAAAAACAAAAAAAAAAACAAAAACAAAACAAAATAAAATAAAAAAAAAATAATAAAAAAATCAGAAGGGGAAAGAAAGAAATGAAAAATGGCACAAGTCCGTCTCTAGAAATGTAATCATGATCCGTTTCAGTAGTAAGGCGTCAGTTCCTTCCACAATGGGTTCTCCACGACTATCCGCTTTGGCGGTCATGAACATACACTATGCTCGTAAAAGTGAATTATGCAAGAGATGTAGCTGTGTTTATGAGACTCCACCCTCGACGGATACAGCAGGTGAATTTACTATTCAACTAATCAATAACACTAACTCGTGTGTGTTTTCCTTCTGCTCCATGCGTCTGGATTTGATAATGAAGCATCGGCAGCCTCGTCTACCGTTAGCTGAAGGCTCTACTACATTCGTGATATTTCATTTCCGGGATATAAATCAGTTTCATTTTTTTTCTGGTCAGCATTTTACCATGGCCACGTTTTAATTTCCAGAATGATAAGCGATATCAGTTTCATTTTCCTGGTCAGTATTTCACCATGGCCATGATACACAGTTAGATATTCTACACAGTATTATTGTGATATTCTAGTATTATTGTGATATTCTACACAGTATTATTGTGATATTATACACAGTATTATTGTGATATTTCCTAGTCAGTATTTCACCATGGCCATGATACACAGATATTCTACACAGTATTATTGTGATATTCTACACAGTGTTATTGTGATATTACACAGTATTATTGTGATATTTTCAGCAAAAGTTAATGCTCACAGTCATGAAATGGCATATGGATCGGAAAGTGATATGAGGACGTTTAGTTTTGATCTTTTTAACAGGGTTAGCCTACGAGGTTTATCGGTCCAAAGCATTATTACTGTGTTTTCAAGATGGCAAGGAGAATAAAATACAATATTGATATTTGACAAATGATGTGTTAATGTATTTGTTGGAAATCGCCCAGAATGCATCTCAGGTATAATATAACCCTAAATCTGCATATATTATGTTCAGATTTAATTCCGGGAAAACGCTCAGAACCGGCGATCTAGTACCCCGGAGCTTCCGGGGCCTAGGCGGCCCCTGGACCCACCTGCTAGCGACGCCCATGGCATAGAGAATACCGGGTCCTGTTTACGGAACGACGGATAATATGACATGAACACATTTGAGAATATATGAAGGTGAAAATGAGACTGAGGACGTCGCTTCCGGTCACCTGACGCGGCAATCTTTGAAAATGTCCGGACCTCTACAGCAATCTCAGATAATCTTCGGCAATGTCCAGACGTCTCCGACAATCTTCGGGAATCATCCGTCATCTCCGGCAATGACCGGTCATTTCTGGGTGTTTTTTTTTGTTTTGTATAAACGGCAAATTGTCGCAAAAATGCGCACCCATAGTTATCTGCTCCTGATCCGGTGACGTCACATGCAGGCCTTAGGTCACATCCGGTGATGTTACATCCGGCTTCAAGGCTACATCCGGATCAAAAGGTCAAAGGTCACTTCCGATCACGTAACGGCCCAGTAAGGGCCATCTGCCTCTACATACAAAATGTAAGACTCCAGTGACTTCCAATGTTAATCTCTGGGGAATGCATGTTTTGGGTAGGAGTATTGGGGTGGGCATATTTTTTTTCTTGTGGATTTTACTATAGGCTGTGGTACCTTGATTTGTCTGTCTCGCGCTGTAGAACACGATGACAGGAATTTCGAGGCCATGAGGTAAATTTTACTGAAACGTTCACACAGGTCTTGGGTTGACATGTCAGATCTATTCCGGCTCAATGGACAATGATCTGTTCAATGTGAATTCCAATGGAGGACTCATTCATGGACATTTGCGGTATAGGGTGTGACACCTTGTTTTCTCTGTCTCGAGCTGTAGATCACGTGACGATTAGAGGGGTCTCCGAGGTCATAGGTCAAAGTTACCGTGTGCATGCGTAGTGACCTGAGGTGAACGTTTTGGGGTCGCGGTGGACCAGTGTTGATCCGATTTGGTCGTCTGAGGTGTCATGGTGAAGCATTCGTGGGAGACCATCCGACTAGATGGATGTGGATGTGGAGTGAAAGTAAGGCTATGGCACTCATCGCAGGGAGGGAATTGTGGAAAAGGGAAACTGGAATGGACGCTTTGGGGTCGAGTTGTGCCAATAGCGGTCTGAATGGGTCGAGGAATCCATGTGAAGCTCTCCTCGAGACCGATCAAGTCATGGGTGGGTGCATATATACTGTAACCTTAATAAAAATATAATCTACCATTATAAATTTTCAAATACATATATCAAAACAGAACATAGGTAACATAAACAACATACTAGTGTTCTCAGAGATACATCAACTCAAGATTGTATCTAGACAAAACTGCTGATACAGAACGAGGATATATGGTCCTTCTTTTCAGCCAAATCGTTTTCTGTTTGCTATGTGTTCAAAAAGGCAATATAAAAATTTAAGAACACACTATCTGAGCATCATGCAATTTCCTGTGGTGTGCCTCAGGGCTCGATACTTGGTCCTGTTCTCTTTTTGATTTATATAAATGATATTCTCAAAGCTTCCACTGTTCTTAATATTATATTGTTTTCTGACGATACAAGCGCCACATACTCTAACACCGATCCATCTATTCTAATCATAACAATGTCTGCTGAACTAATCAAGCTTCAAGATTGGTTCTCCTGTAATATATATAAACTGTCATTGATTATCAAACCAACACGAAAATCAGCATCCAATCTTCCTAAACTTTCCGTCTCAGGCCAAGACATCGAACACGTAGACAGTTACAAATTTCTAGGAAGTTTGATCTATGATAGACTGAATTGGAAAACGCATATAGATCAGCTATGTTCAACACTGTCGAGAAATATTGGTGTAATCAATAACACGAAACACTACCTAACCAAGCAAACATTAATGACTCTTTATTATTCCATATTTTACTCCTATATTTCTTATTTTAATGTGTGTTGGGCCAATACTTACTCCTCCCATCTTCAACCACTTGTCTTATTACAGAAGAGACTAATTCGAATCATCAACTTTAGCGACAAATACTCCCATACTGCACCTATATTCAAACAGACTAATATATTGCCAATGGGAAAAATGAACGATTACCTCACTCTAATATTTGTCCACAAATTTTCCACCATAATGTTTTTTCTTCCTTTCGCGTATCATAATTACTTTACAAAATAAGCATCTGTACACAACTATCCAACCAGGCACTCACATTTCAATCTGTTCAGAACATCTTGCCCATCTCAACTCTCTATCTATAGTTTGAAATTGAAAGGCCCACGAACCTGGAACATTCTCCCAGCTAATTTACAGTACATTACTTCAAAATCTCTATTTAAAAGGGAGCTAACGAAAAATATTATGAGCGCAACAGAGAGTGATCATCACACTCGGTAACTCAATATCACTTTATTTGAAAGGTACACATTATTTATTATATCCGATTATTTAACGTATTGCTGACATGGATACATGTACTTATTATCTTCACAGGACAACTCATATTTAATGGTACAACTGCACAATGTCAGACTATTTCTATTCACCATCTGTTTATATATATAAGTATACTCTCGCTGTTTAATGTTTTACAACATAAATATTCTTAGGGATAAAACAAACCCGCAGGGGTTTTATTCCCGCCAATATACAGACAATATGGACGCATTCCACATTGATTTATATTTATATCTTCTCTGTATGGTGAATACAATTTTAATTCAATTCAATTCAATAAAACAATGTGCATGTCTAACATGACGTGATAAACATATTCTATGATCAAAGATCGGTACATCGTGGAGTCACCAAACACATCCCTGAAACCCAACTTTATGGGATAAAAACTCAGCCCATTATTTACGTGACCAAAACTAACTCGTTCTCTACCCGAAACTCGGTCCGTTGCTGTTGATGACGGAGTACGTCACCGATGGAGAATAACACTTTGGCAGATTAGAGAATATCGAGACCTGGTTACCAAACGATGAAGAATAACATTTTAGAACATCAAATAATATCATAATCAAGACCTGGTTACAGAACGATGGAGAATAACACTTTGACACATTAGAAAATATCGAAACCTGGTTACAGAACGATGGAGAATAACACTTGAGAACATCAAAGAATATCGAAACCTGCTTACAGAACGATGGAGAATATCACTTGGGCACATTAGAGAATATCCATACTTGTTTACAGAACGATGAAGGATATTGGAGATTTGTACAAATCATTATGATTGCAGATTTGTGACTGTGGTAAACATGGCGGAGAAGGACGCGGCACCGGGTCTCGTGTCCTATGACGCAGAACTTACCTTTACTCTTTTTTTAAATTACTTTCCCATCATACATCACAACGCATACATGTACACAAAAGCACGTATGAATACACTAATACATGGAGACATATAGGTAAAGACAGACACTCATAGGCAGTAACTTATAGTCAAAATTTAATTGTTAATCATCAATTTGGATCTATAAAGTAGATCAAGATTATATACAATAAGAGTAAACAATAAACACAGATAGAATATACTTTTTGGTATAGGCTCAGTCATTCAATAATTCTAGAACAAATTGCAATCTCTGTTTGAAAGTTTTTGCCTTTATAATAATAATTTTTCATTTCTACTTTTTGTTTCTTTCCTGTTTCAAAGTTGTGGTTGATAGTGATCCACCTTGAACTTTGTACTTGTATATTTAGAATGTACGATAATGATGAAGTTTACACGCCTGGAGAAGACTGTATCTGATACCACGCCACGGGCGGCGTTTTCACTATTCATATCAATTACATGAGCCCAAAACCAAGAACTGATGTCCTGATTTTGGGGGATTCCAATGTGAGGCCGATCAACCCCAAAAATTTGATCCCTAACCATCGCTCTACCCGTATCGAACTGCGTAATAAAACATTACGTGGAGCTACAAACTTTGTCACAAATATTAGATACCAACCGCAACACCTTATAATTCAAGCAGGGGGAAACGACATTGAGAAAAATGATGAAACAACCATACTCAACGACCTCTCAAATCTGCTCCAGACCGCTTCAGATCTGGATGACTGTAAAGTGTATTTTAGTGCTGTATTTCACCAGAATGTTTCTAGATCAAAAAAGAAATCACTGGATGCTGAATTCCGGAATCTGTGCAATAGTTACAATGTCAAATACCTCAGCCTACTCCAGATCAGTGAGAATCAAGAATGGTTCCCAGCAATGGACCATAAACACCTGAACAAAGCTGGAATCGGCATGGTGGTCCGGGTATATAAGGAAGTTCTATACCCTCACTTCGGACTACTGTATGACAATGTTATAGCACGAAGCCATTACCAGGGAAGTAACAAACATACAGATCCGGACCGTTTCCCATCGAGGGCACAGGTGTATCTTCAGCCATATCGACATCCATCCATTAGTGCTAATGTGTCTAATGCTCCATCTTACCAAAAGTGGCATTTTCCCAGATCTCAACAGCGACGACCATCCATGAACTCAATGTCCTACAACCGCTCCCATTGTTCAGGGCCTCATGACTTTAGGATAAACAACAAGTTTTCACCTCTTCAAGAAACTACAGTTTAAATTTCACAATCTTTCCATTGTCACTCTTAAATGTAGATACTATACATATGAACAAACACCATATTACAATATGATGACATATCGCTAAGATTGTAACTGTGAAAATTATCAGTACAATACATGTATAACATTTTCAGTAATATCTCAACAAAAAAAAAAGGAAAGACAATGTGTAATCTTTAATTTCTTTTATTCTATTTTCACAATGACATTTATTCTGATTATAATTACAATATTAAAAATGATCCATTGTTTTAGGCAGTATCCAAGATCATTCTTATTTCTGAGCCCTTATTCACAATGGAGAACAAATTAAATTACAATGTATATTATTCACTAGTATCTGACTGTACATATGTGGCATGCAGAGTTCGAGGTTTGGTATATATACATTAATGGATACCTCTGGTTGCGGGTTTCTGAACCGACTTCTAACTTTTTACTTGTAAGTAAAAGTTCAAAGTTAAACACTTTACATGTAGGTATATATATAAATTAATTTTAATGAGTTTTGACTGAAAATACAATTCCGGTCTTGGGACACTGGCCCCAAAATCTACAAAAAATTAAAAATATTCCCATTGTGGGGTTTAGCTACAGGTTCAGAGTGTGTCGGAAAAGCCTGAAACTAGGGGTCTCCAATACATACAAAATGGCTTGTAAAACTAGTGGTGTTTACTACTGGGATTAACAGTTTCAAAGTAACTTAATTGTGGTACATGATTTTAACTCATCCCAATGTGATATAACAGTATGAGTTTAAATCTAACATCAGCATAAGTACATAAATATGATAAATCTTATGTTACAAATTAATTGATAAATGTTGCAGGAGTACACTGCCCATAACTACAATGTTGTGATTACAGTAAAAGTCGATCTCAAATGGTCTGTACCTATACCAATATATGTGTATGCTGTACATGTTCCTACTCGTTCTCGTACTCGTATGATACAGTGTGCACATGTGTACTCTGTGATAGTATATTTTATGATGGTCAAACTTGTCTTAATTGGTCTCCATGTAATTCATAATTTTAATTAATCTAACCCTGGTAATACAGAACTGCATGTAAATCAAATTATGAACATACTACAATATACCCATTAATTGACATTGATTGTAATAGACTACTGACGATTACAAGTTTAACAATATACTAACAATTGATTTCAAATGACCTATCTGTGATAAAGGTTCATATAATTCATGGTTACTGTGATAGATACCAATATATGTGTATGCTGTACATGTTCCAACTCGTTCTTGTACTCGTATGATACAGTGTGCACATGTGTACTCTGTGATAGTATATTTTACTGATGGTCAAACTTGTCTTAATTGGTCTCTATGTAATTCATAATTTTAATTAATCTCACCATGGGAATACAGAACTGCATGTAAATCAAATTATGAACATACTACAGTATACCCAATTAATTGGCATTGATTGCAATAGACCACTGATGATTACAAGCTTAACAATATACTAACAATTGATTTTAAATGACCTATCTGTGATAAAGGTTCATATAATGCATGCTTACCATTACTGTAAGGTATATTATAGATTCGCGAACTGATATTTTATCTTATATGTATAACTGATCTAATGAACAATAACTGGACCAGTAATATATTTATAACTGATCTAATACTGAACATTAACTATATTAGTAATAGCCCATACTTAATACATATATACTCGATGCACATTGTGTTCAGGAATATGGGGAGTTACAACATGTGTCGATATCTGGAACAATGATTGGGGGGAAAATATAACTAATGAACTCTACTAAGGAATGGACTCATTTATATCACCTGTAAATGGAAATAGTTAAGTAACTGAAACAGTATGTTTATATCCACTACGAATATATTCACTAACATGTTCACCGTACTACTCAGCACTTTTAGGGATTTTCCATTTAATTAACTAAGCTTCACTTTTCTACTATTATAATGTGGTCAACTGATAGGTATAAAGGCTTGTTATCTTTGCTCTCATGGAATATTGATGGAATGAGGGATAAACTTAAATTATCAGATGTACAACATTTATTAGGGACATATGACATAATAGGTCTCCAGGAAACACATAGTTCAACAAATAATATTGAAACTGGTTGTGTGACATTGGATCTGAAGGGTTACTGTAAAAAGGTCAAACATAGTGTGAAGACTTCAAAACAGTCATGTGGCAGGGGATCCGGTGGGTTACTCATCCTTTATAAAGACAAATATCACCCCCATGTCACTGAAATGTCAACTACTAACAATTCCACTTTATGGATCAGATTGCCAGGCAATGTGTTTGGATGGAAAAGCGATCTCTACATAGGTACATTTTATATACCCCCCATAGACTCACCTTACTTTAATGATCAATTCCACACACTAGAAAGCGAGATAGCGCATTTTAACTCAAAGGGCATGGTTCTTCTTATGGGTGATGCAAATGCAAGAACTGTTATAAATAACACAGTCTTGGATGATTACATTAGATGTGATGATGATAAATACATCCCATTGCCAGATGACTACATTTCGGACAGTATTCACCATGCAAGACACTCTCAAGATAACTGTACACACCAAAGACATCATGGTAAATTACTAACTGAACTTTGCCTCGCATCTGGTGTCCGGATATTAAACGGACGAACTCCAGGCGATTATGTGGGTAAATTAACATGTCATACACACCTGGGAAACAGTGCAGTCGATTATGTACTTGCACACCAGAACACTGTTCATAATGTGGTTAGTATTAATGTTAAGGTACTAACACACCAATCAGTCCATTGCCCAATATCAACTCTGTTTAAATGTAACAAAAGTGATAACTTAGATTTCACAAGTAATCTAACTTTGCACCCCATGCCGCTGAAGTACAATCTAACTGAAGAAAACAGTGTCAGATATAGACAGGAATTACTATCAACGGTATCCCAGTCAAAAATACAAAACTTCATGAATCATCAGATCAATTCTGATAAAACTAGTATCGATAACGCAATAGTAACCATTAACAACATACTTCTGTCCGCAGCACATACAGTCTCCCCACCAAAACCTCAAAAAACATTCAAGGCTAAAAAGAGAAGAATTGCGAAAAACAACTCAAAAGATATTGTACAACTTCAAAATGTATTTAAAACCACAGCCAAACAGCTTGCTGATAACCCACATGATAGTAATCTGCAAACTAAATTGAGAACAACAAAGAATAAACTAAAGAAAAAGAAAAAACAGCAAGAAAAACTTGTTAAAGATGAAATATATAATAAACTTGAACATCTACAAAATGATAATCCTAAAGAATACTGGAAAATAATAAATAACTTAATTGAAAAAAATAAAAATGATTTGGATCTTCCACCACATTTTAATGAAAAACTATTTTCACATTTCGAAGAGCTCAATTCTGACACTCTGAATTATCAAGATCAACAATCCCAAGAACTACTCGGCGAGTTAAAGTCAAGAGAAAAAAATCAAAAGACTTCAATTTTGGATAGTCATATAAAAACAAAAGAAATCATCCAGGCCCTAAAAAATTTGAAAATCGGAAAATCTTGCGGCCTCGACTGTATATCAAATGAAATGTTGAAATATGGGAAAGACATCATATTGTCACCCCTTGCAAAACTTTTCAACGCAGTTTTTGATAGTGGAATACTCCCACAATCTTGGGCGGAAGGATATATCAAACCCCTTCATAAGAAAGGAGATAAACTTGACGCAAAGAACTATAGAGGTATTACTATCTCCAGTTGTCTTGGAAAATTATTTTCCAGCATATTAAACAACAGACTAAACCAATACACGGATGAGAATAACCTTATCTCTGACAATCAGTCAGGATTCCGTAAAAACAGACGTACTGCTGATAATCACTTTATTCTTAAAACTATTGTAAACAAATATGTCCAAAAACTTAATAAGAAAGTATATCTATGCTTTATTGACTTCCAGAAAGCATTTGACTGTGTATGGAGAGATGGCCTCCTACTAAAGTTACTTAGACTTGGCATTGGTGGAAAATTTTATAATATTATTAAATCTCTGTACCACCAAAACAATGTAGCAGTACAAATCGATGGTGGTATTACGAGTGCCTTCAAGTCTCAAAAGGGTGTTAAGCAAGGCGATAACCTTAGTCCAACTATGTTCAACTTATTTGTAGATGATCTGGTATTCCCAGCTGAAACATGTCTACCTGTAACTCTGGAGAGAGAAAGTCTTTCTCATCTCTTATGGGCTGATGACTTATTGATCATGTCAGAAACACCTCAAGGTCTCCAAAATTGTCTTGATATACTATACGACTACTGTATAAAATGGCATCTTACTGTGAATTCAACTAAATCAAACTGTATGGTTATTCAAAAAAGAAAAAACAAAGTAAACACAAACTCTTTTCATTTTGGTTCTACAGAAATCCATATGGCTGACAGTTACACATATCTTGGCTGTACACTCAATTCTAATGGAAACTTTTCCCAAACAAAACTGACTTGGAAAAGAAAGGTCTAAAAGCTATGTATAAATTACACAAAACATTTTCTGGTCTAAATCCACCACCTGAACTATACAATAAGCTTTTTGACACCCTTGTCAAACCAATAATTTTATACAATTCCGAAATTTGGGGCTCAGAACTCCTAACCAAATTACAAAACAACGACCTTAACAAATTTTTTATGCTAACTGAATCTGAACCATTTGAGAAAGTTCATACAAAGTTCTGCAAGTTAAATCTTCAAGTTGGTAAAAATACAGTCAATATCACATGTAAAAGAGAACTTGGACGATTTCCTCTTATTGTCGACATTCATACAAACGTTCTAAATTATATGGCACATCTTGAAGATAATGCTGACAGACCTATACTTCGGGATGCAGTACTTTGTAGCAAATCACTCCAAACCAGTGGAATTGGATGGCACAGCTATTCCCATCTTGTCATGAAAAAAAATGATATCATGTTAGAGGAGCTTCCGCACTCCTCTTTAAAACGCAAAAGAATCTCATCAAATGTAAAAGATAAACTAACTACAAAATATATACAATACTATCAACTTAAGTTGAAAGAGTCGGAGAAACTTCTCCACTATAAGCACATAGAACAAAATTACTGCATTGCAAACTACTTACAATTCATTAAAAACAGAAATTTCAGACAGGCCCTAACAAAACTCAGAATTTGTGCACACAGGCTTGAAATAGAAACGGGTAGATACAGAAATATAGACAGAGATAAAAGATTGTGCAAGGGATGTATAAAAACCGACAAAACAGTAGAAGATGAATTCCATTTCCTGTGCAAATGTCCTAGCGGCGAAAAACTAAGAGATATATTTTATAACAACATAAGTAGCATTTGCCAATATTTCCCTAAGTTGACGGATCTGGAAAAATTGTATTTTCTTATTAACCCACCAATGCATCTTTCGCCAATAATAGGGCAATTTTTCTATGAACTGCTTAACGAGAGAGCAAAGGAACGAAATTGCATCCCTGCCACATGACTGATTATATGGGTAAATTGTATTTACTCACACTGGGTTTGACCAAATAACTTTGTTAAGGTACCATGTTCTATCTGTGTGCACATGTATGTATCTATATGTATGTGTATGTATATGCATTTGTCTTGTCCTGTAGTTTTTAATATGAACCTTTTAATATTTCTGTATGTTCCATGTATAGAAATAAATCGAATCGGTATCAGTTTCACTGACAATCCAGTCTATTATATTTTTCCATAATTCCTTCCGAATTGTGAATTCTCAAAATAAGTGCAAAGATGTTTTAGTTTCACTATAGCAGATGGTACGATTGTGTTTCTGTAAAATTTTCATCTGGCATAGAAGTTTATTCTGCGGTGTATTCTGTACTGAAACCGTCGTTAGTTTGCAATCGCTACATGTTCTGAATGGAAGCACATGTATGCATTTTCAGTCCAGCTGGTTATGGACTATCATGTTTCACTTCTCTTGGCTTTTTAGGGACAGATTTAAGTGTGGTTAAAAGCATGTACATATCTTTGTATTCATTCTTGTATCGCAACATTGGCTCCAATTTTACTACAAGACACATGTTACTAGATACTCGGCTTACTCCCAGCAAGCTATAGTTCATGATGTTCGTTGTTTCATTTTGTTTGGCTTTGGTAATCCAACTGGAGGAACAGCTACACGGGATACGTGGACATTTCAACGGTGAACCGACAGGTGTTCAATGTTGCGTCGCTGGACAGCCAAATAAGAGTTGTGTATGACTTTTCACCAGTATCACTTCTTTCTTGTCGATTTAATTGTCCTTCCCATGCACAATTATATGAGCACGATAAACATTTGTATGACTTTTTGCCTGTAATATATATAATTGTGAATTCAAGCAATATGCAAGAGGTGGGAAAAATTGACGACGTCTGTGACTAAATACATGTAGCAAACATACGCTCTACAGGAAAGCATTCGTCGGCACCTGACATTCAGATCCGAGAATTCGGTGGATTCTCGGATGTAACCTTAGTATCTCAGCCACGCTTGAATTCACAGGTTCTCCTTTGCCACGTATTTGGACAGTTAAATAGGGGATTTGTAGGATTTTTTCCTCAGTACGAGTTCTTTCATGTCGATTCAAATTCCCTTTTGCTGCATACTTATATGGGCACCATGCACATTTTCATGGTTTTTCGCCAGTATGGGTTCTTTCATGTAAAATTCAAGCCCTGCTTCGATGAACACTTATACAGACAGAATAAACATTTGTAGAGCTTTTCACCAGTATGAATTCTTTTATGCCTCGCAATGGTACCTTTCTGTCTACAGCTGTATGAGTACAGAGAAAATTTGTATGGCTTTTCAGCAGTATGAATTCCGTTATGCCTCTCAGGGTTATCTCTATATTTACAGCTATTATGATCATAGAGAACACTTCTAAGGCGTTTCACCAGTATGGATTCTCTTATGTATATTAAGGTGAACTCTGTGCGGAGCTTCATGAGCACGTAGAACATTTGTATGGCTTTTCACCAGTATGGATTCTTTTAAGCACATCAAGGTTACCTTTCCGTGCAGAGCTATATGAGCACATAGAGCATTTGTATGGCTTTTCACCAGTATGGGTTCTTTTATGCACAGCAGAGAACAGTTGTAAGGCTTCTCACCAGTATGGATTCTTTTATGCACATCAAGGTTACCTCTCCGTGCAGAGCTATATGAGCACATAGAACATTTGTATGGCTTTTCACCAGTATGGATTCATTTAAGCACATTACGGTTATCTCTCCGTGCAGAGCTATATGAGCACATAGAACATTTGTATGGCTTTTCACCAGTATGGATTCTTTTATGCACATCAAGGTTACCTCTCCGTGCAGAGCTATATGAGCACATAGAACATTTGTATGGCTTTTCACCAGTATGGATTCTTTTAAGCACATCAAGGTTACCTCTCCGTGCAGAGCTATATGAACACAGAGCATTTGTATGGCTTTTCACCAGTGTGAATTCTGTTATGCCTTTCAAGGTTGCCTCGATGTGTACAACTGTATGAGCACAGAGAACATTTGTATGGCTTTTCACCAGTATGGATTCTTTTATGCACATCAAGGTTGCCTCTCTGTGCAGAGCTATATGAGCACATAGAGCATTTGTACGGCTTTTCGCCAGTATGAATTTTGTTGTGCTTCTCAAGGTTACCTCTATGTGCAGAGCTATATGAGCACATAGGGCATTTGTATGGCTTTTCACCAGTATGGATTCTTTTATGCACATCAAGGTCACCTCTCTGTGCAGAGCTATAGGAGCACATAGAGCATTTGTATGGCTTTTCGCCAGTGTGAATTCTGTTATGCTTCTTAATGCTACATCTAT
>JAVTVY010056382.1:0-29138 GCA_036873755.1 Hanleya hanleyi | reverse complement strand
TTTCCAGAAAATAAAATATTAATCTGATGAAACAAGTTACAATATAGGAGAAGGCCATCTTTTTTGTTTCTTTGTTTTGTTTTCACATTTTCTAGTAGAGCTTGACCCACAGATATAGTGTGGTAATTTTCATCACTCTAGCCTTAGGGATAGCAAAAATATATAAGCTCCCCCGCGTCTGTAACTAGGGTACGGTTCCCATGTCATTAAAATGTGGAAATACAAATAAATCGTCATAAATAAATATTAAAAAATGTGGAGGCCTATCTCTGGTGTGAATTTTTTAGGTATTATCGGAGGATGTCTAGTTTATAAAACATACTGAAGTTTCAGGAATTTTCGAAAAGTTCATTATTAATTTTGAATGTAAACTTTGAAAGTTTAAATTGAAACATACTCTAGCTTCAGATTAGGAACTGATTGAGCTGAACTCAAAACATTAGTTCTGGACTTCATTCCATATGAAATGTTTTCTTCAAACTTTTTTCCGACTATTAAATTTTAATTTCGAGTTAAAATTATATTCAAATTTAAATTCAAGTATTTAAAAATAATTTTACTTTAATCTTGATCAAAATTAAAACTGAAATTTCATTTAAAAAACTGAAATTCCAATTCGTAATTAAAATTAACCAACTAAGAATGATCATCCAAAAAAATAAATAGGTTACGAACTCAGTTGTTTTAATTCAAAATCGAATTTTAAACTTAAATCGCTACTGGACTTGACTGGGCGGTAAACAGTAGGACCCTCACGCGTCGTCGGCGAGATCAAGCGGTTGTAGCGGAGTTACCTCCCATCTATGTTTTCGAAAAGGTGAATGTTGAATGGCTTGATTTTACAACCACGACTGCGTCGTAAATGTTTATTTTCTAACAAATGCCTGGTCATATTTACACGATACTTCAGATCTAAAAAACGCAATAAATAAGCTTTCCATAGATATGAATTTTATGCAGGTTTTGCCTCCCATAGAATTAAATTTGACGAAAGATGTACACCGTTTTCAGTGCCGCCTTCCGTGGACTACCTTCAGCGCGAAACGTTTTTGATCGAACTCTTGGTCACGTGGTCTGCGTTTTGCATCGGACATCTTCGACAAGGACGAAAGCCACATAACGAATCACTTTTAGTCTGCAGTTACTTTCATCTGTGTAAAATTATTCATAAATTGAAAATCCTTTCGAAAAATGACATGCCAGCTAGGCTATGTTTTCTTCTTTTAAGTCTTCATCACGAGTAATTTGTCCCGGCATGCAATTTCTCCATGGATGGCGGAAACGGAAATCACCGTTTTTTCGTTCAAGGGATATTGGTTGTTGTTGTTATTTGCTTTGTTTTCATTAAATTTTGCTATGTTTTGTTTCATATATGCACGTCTACGCAATACCTATAGAGCTTGCTTCGCAAGCGGCCACTTCGCGGCCGCGCTCCGCTCGCTATTATCCCTCCCCCCCCTCCACTCACATGATTGATATGATTATAGAACAATAATAAAATAACAAGAAATTCATTACACTGGCTCCACTGCCACAGCGTTGACTCATTGCCAGGATGCGGTCTGCCGGATCCGCCGGATATCATATGGGTACTAATATGCTAAGGTGTAACAAACAGGCATTTCATGTTGAAGTCACTTATTACAGTTACATATGAAGAAATTTTAACTTCTGGAAATTGTCTGAGTGTTGCGGAGATAGAAAAGATAATAACAGGTTCAACTTCAAATTATTTGTTTTTAATTAACTTAATTAAGCTTGATTTGAGGCCAATACTTGCCCCAAGATTGTGACATACACCATGGTGACATCCAAAAGATGCTTTTATATGTAATAATACACATAGAAGATGACTTTCTTTGTAGTCACTAGGTGGAATGGATCTAAAGGTAGAAATTGCTGCACAATTAAAGTGGCAAAAGTGTGATTTAACGAAAGAATTTTAAGGTCCTAACCACCACGGTTGGGCGGTTCCGTCCTCCAATAAGCCCTCATTGTAGAGATCTCTAAGTACTCACAACTACATAGTTAATGATGCCAACCTTATTAAAATGAAAGTTATGCCCCTTCTGTCTTTTCATGAATGTAAAGTTCCTGACAAATGCAAACACATATTTAAAAAAATTAGATTTATCAAAAATCTTCAGATTTTCCGTCTTATGTTACGTCCGACATACTAATTATGCTAATTAACTTTATTTGCAGTAATATTTCATGGGGTTTGTGATTCCCCTTGCTTGTGTGATGGGTGACACATGCCCCAAGTTTTATGCTTCCATCCCATGTACTTTAGCTGTACACTACCAAAATGCAGTGTCCGTCTTCATTGCCTGCCAGCGTTCGTCCGACATAATCCGTCCTCGTTTGTCCGACACATAAGTGAATTTTCAGCATATTCTGAGTGCATATTCAGAGCAGACCATCAAAATACACACTTATAGTGATACCCAGTCATTTCTTCTCTGTACCTAAGCACTGTTTGGTTTGTGGTATTCATAATTGTAGTATTTTCAAATGTCGGATAAACAAAGACGGACAGGTTTTCCTCCCCATTTGTTTAACATTGTCCGTCTTAGTTTGTCCAACTATTTTGGGGCATAAGGGCATATTTTAAAAAAATAGTAAATAACTTTTATTTTCATATCAAGTTGAAGAACCTTGTATTCTTCACCTAACTTTATAATTTTCAACATAGTTTATTTCAATTAAGTGCCGATTAATTTAAAAAAAGATACGTTTCCATCAGCTTTTCCGTCTTTGTTTGTCCGACACTTTGTCATGCTTTGTACTAATTTCTTCACAGATACGTTAAATTTTTCAAATCAAACACTGAAATTGTTCATATATGTAAAATACTGTCCTAAAAGTCCCCTTGCAGTAGAAATCTATTTGCTATTTCCTTATTATGTATTGTTTTACCCCCCCATTTTCCGTCCTGTGTTTGTCCAACATTTTTAATGATGCTGTATTAAAACAGGTCTGAGAATGCTAACACACTTGAAGACTATGTTAACTCTATAATTTTAATATAGCTGAGAGATATCGCCATCAAATAATGTAAAGAAGAAGAGCTGTAGTCTATTTTATATTTTGAGCTTCAGTGTCCCATATTTGTTACACCTTAGCATATAAACACCCATATGGCTCCATTCCCATCTCCTACTGACCACACCCCCATCTTGGTCAAGGACCCACCCGGGTGAGCCATATCACGGGGTAAGTGGGAGCCAAGGGCCCAAAGTGATGTGGTGTTATGTTAGTTTGAATGGCTGAACTGGGTTGCCTGGACCCAAATGATTGGTTACCTAAGCCAGGCCATCCACCCTTGATTCCTTGTTTCCCCATCAGCTGCCCGCATGTCATTTTATCTACTGCCCGTTTTTTCATTATTCTCATTTATTTTCTGTCTTTGAATTTTTCTACTTTGTTGCACTTTCTAATCGCAATTTCTCGCTTTGAAGATGTTGCAATTAGTAAAATGTATAAGCCAATCTCATTTTGTTCAACAATCTCAAAGACACATTGAATCTGACGATGGAAATGAAAAAATGGATGAAAATAGTACTCTGCTGTGGAAAATCCCATCAGGGGAGGTAACTTATTTGTTTAAACAGTCTCAAACATGGCCAGCTAATGATCTCGGCCCAAATTTATTTTAAATAATGAGCAGTGAATAATGAAAAGTAAGACCAGCCTGCATTGAAAACAGGCTGACGGAAAAAAAAGGAATCAATTGTCATCAGCGTAAAGTAATATAGGGGACATTTGTACCCCCCCGCCCCCCCTTGTTTCCTAAACATGCCTTAAGCCAATTGGTCGAAAAGCTAGATAGCTCTCCTGGATTGATACAAAAACCTTATAAGATATTAGTTCCTGAAATCATTAAACAGATCGATGCGATACTTGGCATACATTCGAAGTTGCTCCATGAAACAAATTTGGCCACCATATTGAATTGATGGCGAAAACGGTTATATGTATGTTTTTCGTTCATGGCGATGAAGAACGAATGGGTCCGAAGATAGGTATGATAAGTTACGATGGTTTTTCAACATAATATATATCTTTTGAATATCGGAAAATATGAGGAGGGAGGGGGGGGGGGATATGTCGAGGGGAGGGGGTATGTCGAGGGGGAAAATGTTTGGGGGAATATGTCAAGGGGGGGAGCGCCCTTGATACGAAAACCTTATTAAGTATTAATCTCCCGAACCACTGAATCAATCGATGTGATACTTGGCATACATGCTCGATGGGTTCAGGTCTCTGAAAAATTCCTCTTTTGAAGTTGCTACAAAAACACCATTGACCCAATCAGAATTGTTTGATTTTCAAGTACCGGATTTTGATTTTGAAAACTATACAACCATTTTTACCAGCAAAATCCGGCATTTTAAAATTCAACGTCCCAAAGTTACCGTAATGCCTTGATGTCATGATGATATCGTCATACCAAATTGTCCCAATGAGACATCACACACAACTGACGAGTCGTAAAGATATGACATGATCATAAACAGACTTTGACGTCACAGGTCAGAGGTTACGGCTTCAGTATGTTTTTCACCACAATCCAGTTTTATATCATTTTTCGTAGAAAAAATACAATTCGAGTATTTGGTAGAACCTCCGTTAAGTTAATCACTCCGTTAAGGACTCTGGTAATCAGTAATGTTACCCCTTATTCTCTTTATTGTGTGTTGCTGTCTTCACATCATAGATTTACTGAGAAAAAACTGAAAAGAAAACTGCGTCAATGCACTACTGCTTCGATTGGGCTGTCAGATGAGAATTAAAAGACATTTTGTCGTGATAAGCATTTTATTTTCAAGCGACATCTATTCTTCTTCTAGTTGCGAAGGCAGGCTCGGTTGAGGCGTGAATACATTTACAGAAAATCCATCGAGGAGAGAGAGAGGACCATTGCAGAGAAAAGACAGAGATTGAAGCGATCATTAGAAGGTAACTATATGAATGGGCAATATCGTGCTAGTTAATAATTATAGAGTGAAACCCGTGTATACTGGTACCGACCATGCTTGGAACCAAGGTGAGTGAGTGAATAGGATTTAACGTCGCTTTCAACAATATTTCAGTCCTATCACGACAAACCAACTAAGCACCACCCATCTAACTTGCGTTCTTGTTGCTTCAAAGAATAAACCTTTGAAGTAACATGGAACCAGCATGGACACCCGCCATCCACCCTATCTAACATTTAGGACAGCACAAGATACAGGACGTTTACATTGGTGCAATAAAGACAAGTGCAATTACAGTGCTAGACACCACATTATCAAGTTCCTGTTGTTGAAGCAACAGGGGCCAGATTATATTGTCAGTTTTTACAGGGTTGTGGATCAAGGTTCGAAATACCGTACTTCAAATTAGTATTTAGATGTTGGTCGGTTTACCCAGGTGTCGGTATTCACAGGTTTCACTAAATGCTTTGCACAGAAATATAGGACTTGTAATATTCATCAATCTCAGACACCCATCCCCTGCTGCCATTGGTTTTATATGCCCGTCTATAGACGAGGTCATATTTGCGATCACAATTTCTCTTTGTCTGTCAAATTTTGCATGTTTGGGCATTTTCTGCAGTGTTAATGTCATGGACTGGTATCAATCTTTGGGTAATCAGAGGAACACTGTTTATTTTGAGGTCAAAAGTCAAGGTCACAGTCCACACAGTTTACCTCAGCAATCAGCAATTGCCGAGGTAAATGCCGTGGCATAGTCAGTTCACCTCAGCAATATTTAACATGGTGTTACATAGGAATTAATTTAATATTACATTATTTCTGACGAGGTGAGTTTTCTTAATTGTGTGGGCTGAGGTCACTGTGATTGAAAATTCAACGAATCATTGAAAATGTTGTGTTTATACTGTAAATACAATTCAGACTTGATGTGGATTTCCGATGGCAAAAAAGTCTTAGCCTATTGATCTTTACCCCTCTGCCAAGTTTGACCGAAGGCTATCGTCTTTTTAATCCATCCATCAATCTGTCCATCTCGCTTGTGATAGACCTTGACCTATTTCATCTAGGTCAAATTTGAGTATTGGTAATTACTTTTGAATGATTAAATCTAGGCTCTTCAAATTTGGTGATCCTTTTTTGAGCAACCGGCCAATTGATTACCTACTATTTTGTATCCCAAATCTAGGTCATGTGATGCAGAATTTACATGTACATGTTCAAGTACAAGGTCAGATGCACCTGTACCAAAATTTGGGCAGTTTGTCATGTAAGGATCTTCAAATCGGGGACACCATGTGCAATACAGCTTGTCAGGTAGCTTTTCCAGGTTTAACAAGGTTCCCTACATGTAGTCGCCTATTGTGTTTTCCTTACATGACGAATATGCCCAAAATTTTGGATAGCGTCACTCTGCCACAGCTGACGAAGTCCTATTGAAAGCACTTTCTCCTTTTCCTCTTTCTCCTCGATTTTTTTTTTTTATTGTTTAGTTCCAATTCCTAACTTTCCAAGAAATTCACCAATTTGTCTCAAATTTGTTCAGAATAACTGTAGGGTCATGATTATGTAGCGTACCTAAATTGACAGAAAACTATGCATTATTGGGAAGATTGTGGTCGTTCAATGGTCAAGGTCACTGATCACCAGCAACTGACCCTCTAATGTGTAAGACCCACAGGTTTGTTTTAATGACATGTACATAGTGCCAGTTACACAATGTAGACTCGCTTTAAACTGTAACTGTGGTACTAGTGTAAGTGTACATGCACGTCGTATTCAAGATTAATAAAACATAATCAAGTTTTTCACCAACATTTTACTTGTATTCTGTCTGAGACAAATTAGAGGATTCAAAAGTAGCGTTCTACAGTGGAAATCTTCACAGTCCCTTTTGATAAGAGAAATGACGCTAATGACGTCCTACTTTGAGCATACTGCACTGTCTGTGGGATGTGACAATGCAGAGAAAGGAACAGATTTATAAGAGTTGTGTTGGGACGTGGTTAATTGTTCCATAATAACGTCACAAGTTCCGACATGTTTGTGGTGCTGTACACTACAATGACATTAATAACATTGAGATCAATAAAGTTGTAAACAAGAAATGACATAAATCCTATAATTTGTGAGATTATCTTAGATATGACGTAAACTTGCAAAAGTATCAGTTACACTTTAGAGATGTAATCAGCCTCAAAATTGGAGAAATATTTCAACTCAAAACTGCGCTGTTTTCAGCCTAAAGGCATGCTGGGGCATCACAGTTTTAATATTCGACAACATTGAGGTCAATCTGTACAGTAAAAGCAAGGATATCCATCGGAGAAATTAGAAGATTTTCCTCCGCTTCCATGAACTTCAGTATCGCCATAGCATGTACAACCACAACATCTAGAATAGCGATGACGTCAGTTATACGACACTCCAAATTATGACATCGTCCAACGAGCAGTGATGTCTGCTTTCAAATGTGACTTTGCAATGTTGACAGCCAAGCCACACCGTTCACTCCGCTGTGGCCGACGAAAAAATAAACGCCGTTACATGCCATTTTTTTGTTGCTGATCATTCTCTCCGGTTTTCTCATGAATGCTACGAGCTGAGATTGATGTGGTCAAAAATACTTCATTCTGTATCTGTTGTAACATATATCGCTCTTACAGAATTTCAGAGTACTTGATGGCAGTCTGCATTTTGAGGTAGATTACATCATTAGAGTAATGTACTTTACCAGTACTAAATGTTTTACCATATTCACATGTTGTCTTTGAACAGATAACAAGGTCATTCCGACAGATCTGAGGAAAGATGCCGTGGATTTACAGAAAACACTGGACTGGGACGACACAGGAGCAGAGGGTAAGATTGTGACGATAGCCTGGTAGTTAACGTCTGAGAAATGACGTAGATACAAGTATGCCATGGGATCAGTGTTTATAATACCAGGAGCTAGTAATAATTGGATAAAAATATTGATAAATCGTCTCTCAAGTGAATAGTACTGTAGGGGTCTTTGACCAGCATTCATGTAATTCACCAAGAAAGTAATCGATAACATGTTAGGCACTTTCAGAAAACGTTTGACCGTTTAAGCTATCAATCTGAAATTATGTGGCGATGTTCTTAACAATGAGTCAATGATCTAATTATCTTTTGTTGATCATAGATTAATTTTTTGCCTATAATTACCGGCAATCTGGACGTCGCCATTTTTTGTCCATTTCTTCCATCCGAGGTGATGTTCTGAGTGGAATACTGCCTAAACAATTAAAGCTATGGATGTGAAACTTTGTAGATTTGTTCTTTCCAATGAGGTGATGATTTAATTAACTCTTGGTGGTTATAGATTCCCCCCTCCCCCAATCCCCAGCAATCTAGACCATTTTTAGCCCATTTTCTCCCATCTGAGGTTATCTTGTGAGCGGTAGACAGCCTAAACCGTTAAAGCTATGTATCTGAAACTTTCAAGGGTTGTTCTCACCAATTGGAGGTTATAACTTAATTTTCTTCCAGCTGGGGTGATCTCCTCCTGAGAGGAATAAAGCCCAAACCATTAAAGCTATGGATCTGAAACTTTCAGTGATTTGATTAACTTTTGGTGATCATACATGTACATGCATTTTCTGCCTAACAATTTCTCCCAGATGGGGTGATTTGCAGCCTAAATCATTAAAGCTGTGGATATTTAATTGGATTAACTTTGGTGTTTATCGATTGATTTTGACACAATAATTATGCCCCCCCTCTAATTAGAGGGGGGGCATATAGCGATCGCTTTGTCCCTCCGTCCGTCCGTCTGTCTGTCTGTCTGTCCATCCGTCTGTCCGTCCGAGTTTCTTGTCCTCGCAATATCTCGGTTAATATTTGATGGACAGGATTGAAACTTGCATGGAATGTGGCCAGTACCTCGTAGTTGTGCAGCGTAGAGTTCCGGTATAATTTTCAAGAGTTATGGCCCTTTTTCTGAAATCTCTGTGAATGGGACTTGTCCGGGCTGGATCTTGGTTAATATTGTATGGACAAGTATGAAATTTGCATGATATGTGGTCAGTGCCCACAGTTGTGCAGCGTAAAGTGTCTCCCCGTTTCGCTTATATTTTCAAGAGTTATGGCCCTTTGTTCCTGAAATCTCTGTGAATTGGGACTTGTCCGGGCTGGATCTCGGTTAATATTGTAGGGACAATTATGAAATTTGCAGCATATGTGGTCAGTGCTCTGTAGTTGTGCAGCATGAAGTTTCTCCGTGTTTCGCGTATATTTTCAAGAGTTATGTCCCTTTTTTTCTTCAAATCTTTGTGAATTGGGACTTGTCCGGGCTGGATCTCGGTTAATATTGTATGGACAGTTATGAAATTTTCAGGATATGTGGTCAGTGCCCTGTAGTTGTCCAGTATGAAGTTTCTCCGCCTTTCGCATATATTTTCAAGAGTTATGGCCCTTTTTTTCTTCAAATCTTTGTGAATTGGGACTTGTCCAGGCTGGGTCTCGGTTAATATTGTATGGACAATTAAGAAATTTGCAGGATATGTGGTCAGTGCTCTGTAGTTGGGCAGTGTGAAGTTTGTCCGCGTTTCGCGTATATTTTTAAGAGTTATGGCCCTTTTTTCTTGAAATCTTTGTGAATTGGGACATGTCCGGGCTGGATATCGGTTAATATTGCATGGACAAGTATGAAATTTGCATGATATGTGGTCAATGCCCCATAGTTGTGCAGCATGAAGTTTCTCTGCTTTCGGTTATATTTTCAAGAGTTATGATCCTTTGTTTATCAAACCTAAGTGAATGGGATATATTTATTTGTCCAGGCTGGATCTCAGTCCATAACCGATTTGGACCGGGAAAATGGCTATATATATATGTCATTCTACATTCCAAAGCAGACCACATAGGTCCTGAAGTATGAAATTGCCCCAAGAGGAGTTAATTGGGTGCAAAACTCAAAGTTTACTGATCGCTTCATAATTTCACCACAATATACTTCCAAGGAATGTAGGTCTCATTTTCGGATTTAATGAAAGCCCTGGCGACCATGTTGCATCAAAACATTGTATCATCACTTGTTGGTCGATACTTTGAATATGTATTATGCGAGGCATGGCAAAAATTTTTACTGAAATAGAATTTTCATAATCATGAAGGCCTCCACCGACCAATACAGAACAGAACAATGGTGGGGCAGTGTCGGATTAAAGCGGAAGGGGGGGCATACAATTGAGCAATCTCTGATTGCTTCCTTCCTGTGTTACGAAGTGGGACTACACATGTATATTTTATGCAAATTAGTATGTTGGAGAGATGGATGCCTAGGAGAGGGCATTGGTGTTCAATGAACTCTAGTTCTCACTATGTAAGATGTATATTTTGTTCATTTGTAGGTTTGAGTTCACATATTGATGATGAATACAAATGGGCGGGAGTGGAGGACCCCAAAATTATGATCACAACATCCAGAGATCCCAGCTCAAAGTTAAAACAGTTTGCAAAGGTTCAGAGACACAAACTAAATAAATATCGTAGAGATATTAACATTATACATGGTTTATTTTTCTTTGTTAGAGATGGTTCACGGACAGATTATGTTTGAGTTTATGAGGTTCTTGAAGCATAATTCAAGCGAACTGAATTCTTAGAGGAGAAATAAAATTATACAATTTGAAGATAAGTTTTCATTCGGATTTCTCAGCTTGAGGATTTATCAGAAAATCAATAATATGTCGGTGAGCTTTAAAGTACATGTATTTCTAAATTCTTAATCTAATATTGAAATCGTGTAATTAATGGATATATTAAGTTTTCGCATTTTCAACTTGTCAACTTTCTGTTCCGATAAACTTGATCATCCCTGCTTTTATAGTGGAAAAAATTCATTTCCGGTGATTAAATTATAAGAGGATTTACCGTAACGTCCTTATTATTTTCCAGGAAATACGATTATTATTTCCGAACAGCCAAAGGATAAACAGAGGAAACTACGAGACTAAACAGTTATTATCAGCCTGTAGAGCCAATGATGTCACAGATCTTATCGTGTTACATGAACACAGAGGCGTACCAGGTGAGGGGTACAAGTCTCTATTCCTGGATTTGCAATAAAATTAAAGTGACTCCTTAGACAATAAATCTGCCCCAATAGCTGCGACAGATGCATTGATGCAAGTCTTCCAGCAGTTCTTCTGCTGTCTTTCCATTCACTTCAGCATAGGAACTATTTTTAATCAATGATAGGGGACTACTTTTATCTTGCAGTGGCCAAAATTATCATAAATGTAAGCATAATATTCCTTTTTATGGAACAGTAGGACAATTTGATGCATATTTACTCCAGTTACCAATAGTTATAAAAAATGCCTTATGCTGAAGAGATAGGAAAAAGAGCAGAAGAATGAACCGCTGGGAGCCACATGTCAGTGCCCCTGCCACATCGATCAGGGCAGATCTATTGTCCAACGATTAGTTGAAAGCGACGTTAAACCCTATTCACTCACTCACACCCTTGTCTAAGGCAGGGCCTGATCTAGACTTTTAGTTTGGGCGCCCATATACGGTACAGAGTGTGATAAATTATAGTGAAAGCCCATGGAAGCTGTGAGAGTATTGAATGGTCTAAGTACAGCCTGATAATATTGGGCAACAGGAATTGCATTAGTATTGGTTTCACCCTCTTCAGAGAGGGAATTTGCCAAATTTGCTTTTTGGTTTGGGCGCCCAAATTTATCACATGCCCAAGCCCATTATAACCATTATAACAGGCTCAAAAATGACCTGGAACAGGCCAAGTACGGATTATCTTCAATTTTAGTGCAAGTCCTGAATTGGGCATTTTGTCATACCTGAGACTTATTGCTTCCTCACTGCTCAGCATTAAGAAGATCAATGACTGGTTGACCTGGCGTAAGGATAATTTGACTGGGTGAAATGTCATGTTTGCTTTCAGCATGGTGCTTCATTGAGAACACATCATAAAACGACAGCAATTGTTGAAAGCGATCCCTAAATCCAATTCACTCACTTCCAAGTACCGGTACATGTGGATTTTAGGAATATGATGTTCAGTAAATGAGATGGCTTTGTTTGTAGCAGAATCAATAACTTGGTTGTACTGTTTTGAGATATCTAAGACTTGCTGAGTTTGGGCAACAAGGAACTAAACCTTAGCCCATCGATAGTTCCATGGGAAGGAACTGAAATGTCGAAGAGGAACTTGATAATGTGATGTCTAGCACTGTAATATCACTTGTCTTTATTGCACCATGTAAGCGTCCTGTCTGTGTCTTGTGCGCTGTCCTCTGTGTTTTATAGGGTGGATGGAGGGTGTCTGGTTCCATGCTGCTTCAAAGATTTCTTCTGGGCTGGGTGGTGCTGAGTTGGTTCGTCGTGATATAGCTGAAATATTGTTGAAAGTGACATTAAATTTTATTCACTCACTCACTCACTCGAGTATTTTCGAACAAATTTTCATTTTTGTCTGGATCGTCACCGCGTAGCGGTGTCGACCAGACTATGCTGCCACTCACGAAATTTATGCAAATTGGTACGTGCACTATAATGTGATGACCCTGGGTTAACCTGTATCACTCCGCCAGTGATTTTCACTGTGTTGAGTCTTATATCAGGGTATTAACCAGAAAATGAAGAAAAAAAACAGTCGTAATCGTTTCATGTGAACTAGAAATAAAACGAAATCTGAATTTGAGTGTATTTCATATTCATTTCTTCGCCCAGGGATTGCTTGAATCCGTGGACTATTTTTTTGGTCTGCATTGTCTGGTTCCGCCGACCTGGTAATGTGGTGGAAAGCTGGCAAGACGGTACATCTTCGGAAAATTTATGACCTATTCCAAGGTTCTTAGCGTGACATGTTCATGATCAGGTCAGGGGATTTGCAGCATTTCTGTTCTTCATTCAATACATAGTACTGTTGATACGCCCTATGATATGTACTTTTGTTGCTAACTTTATGCAAGTTTTGTTGTTAAAAAAATAAAACTGAACGTACTTGTAGGCCTACTCGTTTGAAGCAGCAGACATTATAAATTTAGTTGACCTAGATTCTGCATTGAAGATCAACCATTGAAACGCGGAAAACAACGAATTACGTCAATTATACAGTATTTTCGCCTTCATGTTGTCTGATCGTACTAGTCTTGTTTATCTGATGATGCTAAATAATAATGATCTTGTGAACTTTGGGATAGGCCTAGGTCATAAATTTTCTGAAGATGTACCATTTTGCGGAAAGCTGCCTGCCTCGTGGTGTTTGTTCAATTCGTCTGAGCTGCGTGAGTTTGTGGTAAGTTCTCAAGATTACTTATATATGCCTGGTGTTTATAGTTCGTAATTTGTTTGTTGACAACGATAGCGTTGGAGAGACAATTTGTGCGAAAATCCCTGTTGTTGTTGCTGTACGATCATACGTTGCAAATCTTATTCCGACTGTCGCACTTGACAGGTTCAGGTTCTGGGATTATGAAGTCACCAGTTTTCAACACTCGTAAGTTCTTTCCCGTGAAGTCGGCGTTCGTTACTATTTTAATGTGTACGCATACTGCATGGAATATATTTCCAGAGGACATATGTGTCGAAGCAACAACAATAGTATTTACATTTTTCTCGTCTTGTGAACTTGACCGGATCCTGTCCACTGCAAATTTATGTATTCCGGGGGACTCTGCTCTCCGAATATAATTTAGTTTCAAAAAGTTTGAACAACAACACAACTTTTCGAAAGTGGAAACAACAGAATTTATTTGTCAGGTACCGCTTTCGAAAAGTTTTTGTTGTTGGTGGTGTTCAAACTTTTTCAAACTAAATTATATACGCAATGATCGTACAGCAACAACAACAGGAATTTTCGCACGTTGTCAACAAACAAATTTACTATACACAAACTCATGCAGCTCTTGCAAATATCTGTGCTACGCAAATAAAAACACATTAATAAAACTATCCAGTCTCCTTGCATATTTGTCACTTTGTCACAATAAAATTGCATGAATTATGAAAATCTGCTCGCAAAAACTGGTAGAAGGCATTGACGCAGACAATCCACTTTTAACCATATCACTGTAGATAGTTTCTTGCTACCATGAAGACCTAGCATATTTCTAAATGAACCGCCTTCACAAGTTCACTTCCTTGAAGACTAAATTGTGTTCCAGTTGTGATTTCCCAAACAGACTCGTCCACAAATTGGAGAAAATCTCCACATTTATCCATACATCTGCTATCGACTGCTGAAACGTTGAAACGTTTTGAAACTTTAAATCCATTATTGGCGATCCAGACATCAGTACTTTGAGTACTTTCATTAGAAAACTTGATCTGATTGTAGGAATTTCTTGGCATCCCTACGTTGCAGGGTGTAATTAGGCTACATGCCTTTGTCTTATTTTACGCTCTGCAATCATTCAACAGGATAACTAAAACCTACAGACATGTATCAGATGGTTAAAAAAACTGTCTGGCCAGTTTATGCTTCCAGTGACATGACAGCAGCTTCTTTTGTCGAAGCTGTGTGTTCTCGACCAGCTGGTGAACATTGACCTCGAACAATCTTGTGTTTATAGTAAATCCCGAGGGGAAACGTTGATAAATAGACAAGACATCTTCTTCAGACAGAGGTGAACCATTATTATTTTCATGTCAATCTCTGAAATTCTGAGATACATATATTATTAGACTTGTGTGAAACTGATTCACTTTCCCAGATAGTTAGCCAGCAAGCTGTCGTAACTGGAGAATTATTAGCTTCCAGTTTGAAATCTACTTCGCTGCCTTCCCTCTCCAATCTTCACATAGACCAGAAAAACTTCAAAAAAGCAAAATCTATTTATTTCGAGGTCAAAGGTCAAGGTCACCCAAGCCAAAATTGTGTTATTCGTATCATAACTCCGGTCACAGATGTGAAATATGACCAAAGATCTATTAATTTCTCAAACTCCGGACTGGCAAAGAAGCATATTATTTTTTTTAGGTATGTCCGTCAGTCCATCCGAAGATAGTGTTAATGGCTTCGAGTCAGCACTCTCGTAACCTAGGTGAGAGTCGTAATCGGCCATTACGCCTAGTGTTTTTCAGATGGTGACAGCATTTTTGGGACTTCTCAATACTCATTCAGTTCCTGCCAGCTGGCTCAAAATCTCCAAATGAGATTATAGTATATAAATGTATAGTAATTATCTAAATTGTCTTTGGAGTTTTGGTTTATAAACTTAATGCTGGTTACATTAGATGGCTTTGTAGTATAGCAATTATCAGCTCAATCTAAGTTCTGTGAGATTAATATGTATTTTAATCACTTCCCGTATGAGCTATATTTCTATGTATGTTTTGTAGATGGTATAATCGTGTGTCACCTGCCGTACGGTCCAACAGCTTATTTCACATTATCTAATGTCGTGATGAGACATGATATACCAGGTGTTGGCACGATGTCCGAGGCATACCCACATCTTATATTTCACAAGTTCACCTCTAAATTAGGGAAAAGGGTAAGAGAAACGAACGTATGCAAATAATTCTTGAGGGTGATTCCAGTTTTACATACATATATAATAAATATTTTGTAGCATTTTTGGACAGATGGAATCTGTTCTATAGATTGATTGATGATGTCTGGTTGGCTGGCTGGCTGGCTGCTGTCCACAATGTGCATTCATGTTTTGTGTTTCAGTTTTGCGATCACAACAGACACTTTCTCTTGTGATGTTGAAGGTTTATATGTACACGTTAAAGGTGAACTGCAATGCTTTTAATTTTATCTAAAATGTTGCTTATATACATCTTGTCTTATGTAGCAACTTTTATACGTTTTTGGGGCAAATATATTTTGCAAAATTGTACTAATAACAATATTTAAAGGTGAAATGCAAAGGTTTGTCTAAATCACTTGATTTTTGCAGTAAGATTGGAGAAAGAATGTGTATATTAATTTCCTTTTAGTTTTAAAACATTTGCTTAAGCCTAATAAAGTTAAAAACTAAAAAATGTAACGCTATATTATTTACGAAATTCCGATCCGTACATGATTACCTCCCCCTGGGGGCGCTGCGATACGTGACGTAGCAGTGGAACCAGCACAGTCTGCACAACATGATGTAGCTGCATTGCACTGTATGGAAATAGCTCACATAGATAAGCTAGGCTCACGAAGCCCTTGCTTGTGTCATTCACGTTTACTGAAACGCACTAACAGGTTGGTCATGAAGCCCTTGCTTGTGTCATTCACGTTTACTGAAACGCACTAACAGGTTGGTCATCATTCGCTACGGGGGATAAAAGAAAAAGTCAGAATTTACCAATCTGTATTTCCGATTCTCTCGGTATGTCGCCCACGGCCCCTGCAGTGTCGCTGATCCTATCGTTGTCTGCTGGTTCTTTGTTCACAATAGGTTCGTGTTGGTAAGGCAGGGGCACCCCTGCACTAACCATTGCCGTGAATTCTTCTCAATTCCTCTTCAGAAGAAGAGGAAGAAGTGTAAGAAAATTCCTCCGCATCGCTGTCTACATTCATGTTAGCCGCCATTTTTTTAGTGTGGTTCAACTATGACGTCATAGCCTCTGGTGGAAGAGCTTCGAATCAAGGGGAGATAAGCGATGCACTGTTTTCAAGCCGCTGATCATATACGTGTTTTATTTCTCTTTAAAAAATAAAACTTATCACCAGATTTCGTTCATTGATGGCTGTATAATTTATTATCATCATAAAAAGGAGAGGGAAATGCTTTTTTCTTACTTTTATTACCTTTGCATTTCACCTTTAAGTTATCCTGTTATAAATCTGTCTTGAAAATTTGCATCGCTTGTCTCTCTTGGTTTGTAGAACGTTATGACGTTATAGCGGTCTCCTTCATTCAACTTTTATTTAAATGTGACGTCCTGCTACGTCGGATGAATGAGCGAGGAACACTATAACGTCACGACGTTCCAAAAACAACGGGAGGCAAGAGATGACGTTTTTAAAAGTCCTGGCTCTTGTTTTCAGGTGGTATAAGTTTTGACTTCTCATATACCCAAAATAAAACAATAACCCACAGAACTATTACCACATATATTTGTAACAACTATAGAAGTTCTTGTTTTATGACATTTAACAGAAAATTGGAAAGCTTTTCAGTTCACCTTTAATACTTTTTAAATGAACATCCGAGTGTTCTGAAACTTTGCAGGCATGCTTAATATCGAGTCAAAATTACCAAGAGTTGGACTTGGTAAACTTTCTGCATGTCAACATTCAGTTTCGATGTCTCCTGAACAGAACAGACATCTTCTGTTTTGATGTTCAAGTTATAGATGTGCATGCTCAGACTTTCATCCAGTTTCTGATTTACTTTGTCCATCTGTCCATTTATCCTTGTTACTTGCATGAATTAATATAGTAACTTTTCTTGCATACTTGAACAGTGTCATGTTTGCTAAAAAATGAAGTGCAAAAACATGGGTTTTTACCCCTCGGCCAAAATTTGGCTGAAGGGTATTGTCGTCGTCATGTACGTCCGTCCGTCTGTCCGTCCGTCCGTCTGTCCGTATGTCCGTCTGTCCGTCACACCTTTCTCGTTACCAAGATATCTTTAGAACGACTTACCCTAGGCACACTAAACTTGCATTGCACATCCATATGCTCGTGCCCCAGAACCCTATTGAATCTGGGCCTGATTGGTTGGAAACTTTGGTGGCCATCTTTAATTTATGCGAAATCATCACAGCTTTCTCGTTACCAAGATATCTTTAGAACGACTTACCCTAGGCACACCAAACTTGCACTGCACATCTATATGCTCATGACCTAGAACCCTAGTGAATCTGGACCGGATTGGTTGGAAACTTTGGCGGCCATATTTAATTTATGCGAAACCATTAATCTTGTGTATCTCCGGTACCATTTCACTGTTCAGTGTGAAACTTAGTATAGATCAGCGATGCATCAAGAAACTTCAAAGGAATGACCAAACCAGTTTCCCTGATTCGGTGGAAACCTTGGCGGCCATCTTTAATTTATGCAAAATCTTTAATGATATATATCTTTGATACCATTCAAGTGTTCTATACGAAACTTGGTATACAGCATCGATGTATCAAGAGACCTTCAATGTATAACCACATCAATTCCTCTGAGTGGCGGGAAGGATGGGCGGCCATCTTTAATTTATGCAAAATCATTAATGATCTCTACCTCTGATACCGTTCAAGTACTTGATGTAAAATTTGATATACATCATCGATGCATCAATAGACTTACGATAAATGACAGTTCTGGTGTTTCTGATTGGGCGGAAACCTTGGTGGCCATCTTTAATTTATGCAAAATCTTCAATGATGTATATCTTTGATACCGTTTCAGTGTTCTATGTGAAACTTGGTATACAGCATCCATGTATTAGAAGACTTGCAATGAATAACTACATCAGTTCTCCTGAGTGGTGGGAAGGATGGGTGGCCATCTTTAATTTATGCGAAATCATTAATGATCTCCATCTCTGATAACTTTCAAATGCTCGATGTAAAATTTGCTATGCATCATCGATGCATCAAGAGTCTTATGTAATGAATACCAGTTTCTCTGATTGGATGGAAACCTTAGAGACCATTTCTAATTACAATTTTTTTCATAATCTGTATATTTGTCACTTGACTGCTTGGTGTTCCTGAAGTCTTGGTTCAAATTGAATACATTATGAATGGCTGGCGCCCAGAGCCGAGGGGTTTTCTGATGCGCAGCTTCGTATTTTTAATGGACATTGCATGTTTTCACGATGTAAATTGGCAAATGAAATATTGTGTATGAAAGAGCTCTTAGATTGGCATAATGAACACCATTCTGTTGTATACTCAGAATAATTTCAAGTCTGACATTGAATCATATGATTCTTGAATAACAGGGTCTAGCTCTGGTGGGAACTTCCTCTGTGCTGTGTGAGATCAAGGCCCCGGCATCGAGCCATTCACCAGCTGTATTTGTTGGAAAAATACTTTACGGTTCATATTTTCCGAAGCCATTAAACAAACAATAAAATAATTTGATTCTGTATGATCTTACCTTTATATTCAGCTCTAACTTATCAGAAACTGTCCAATTTGGAAGAGTTTCAATTTATATTGTCTAATGATTCAAATTTTTTTAAATTTCAGAAGTTAAATTTTAAAATTAAAATTTACCATTTTTATGTGCCACATTCTCATGTAACAGTGTCTTTCCAGCCTGTACTATCTTCAGAAATATGCAGCAGTTTTCACCATATCCTGCTTTATGCAGCCCTAGAGCTGCCATCTCTGAGTTACACACAAGGCGAACTATTGGGGTTCTCTGAATGCCTTATCTAAATTACTAGCATTTGAACTTTTTCCCCATCAAAATTAATAAATTATGAAAGGCAATCAGCTACTTCAAGTTGCACTCAAATACATGTATTGCTATCAATTCATCAACCACATAGTCTGGTGTGCGACACAACTGAATTCTTATCTACAATGTTGATGTTTTTGCTTGGATCTCGAGTGGAGGCATTCCCTTTTAATTTTATCAACTTTTTGCATTACCTTACGTTCAACGTTATCCTATCTTGTGTGTTAATCTTGATGAATTATACCCACAGGTGAGTAATGTACTGAAGTATCTGTTCCCTGTACCAAAGGAGGACAGTAAACGGGTCATGACCTTTGCTAATGATGAGGATTTCATCTCATTCAGGTTAGCCTTTAAATCACTGTATGGTAATCCCTCTAATAATTCAATCCCCCTATTAAAATTCAATTGCCCCCAATTTTAGGGACAAAATTCAATTGATGGTTCCAATAAATTTGATAACCTTCTAAAATCATTGAAATGACAAGAAATAATGGATTATATGCATGATTTTGAACCATTTGTAAACTTCCTGTTCTAATAAATTTGATCACCTTCAGATTTTATGGTGTGAAATTTCACTTCCTGTGATTGAATTATTAGAGGGATTACCATAGTAAAGCTTTACAATGACTCAGTTGCACATTATTGAGAGAACAAAGAAGAGCCTGTCTCTTCACGGGCCAGTGACTTTAGCTGATCAGCTACTGGGTTGTCCAATTTCACATTCCCTTATCTTTTAATCCTGGAGACCGTCTTAATCTGGTGATAACTGGCATAATTGTATACATATGTACTATATTTTCCCACTATTCAAGTATCATGACACTTTCTTTGAATAATGGGGAAATATAGTACATATGTATAAAATTATGCCAGCTATCACCAGTTCAGAATAGTCTTCTGGATTAAAAGATAGAGGAAAGTGAAATTATACAACCCAGTATCTGATCAGCTGAAGTCACTGGTCAGTGAATAGACAGGCTCTTCTTTGTTCTCTCAATAAACTGAGCCATTAGATTACTGCAGGTTCATCAAGTAACCCCATTCCCAATAACAATTAAGTGGATAAGAAACACTACAGAAAGAAACCAAGAACCAACACAACCCCTGAGCAGGTATTATCTCCCCTTTGTGACCAGCTGTCACTCCTGCCCTCACCCACTATACAACCACCGGTCCAAAAATTATACACTTTCCAATTTCTTCTCCGTGTGGGATTTGCATGAACTGTATATCTAACTTACAGACATTGTATGTCCAGGTTCATTATTTTTAAAACAGATGAAGTGTTGATGATCGTATTTGATTAGAAATCAATAATATGATAGTTTGAATAACCCAGAATGGCCAAAATCATATTCGGAAACTGCTAACGAGAGTACCGGAATTCTCGGGTTCTGAATTGTAACCTCATTGTTTGGTCACATGATAACATGTGACAGCAGAGGAATCCCAGAAATGTACCAATTTTGGTCTTTGAATACAAAGCAAGATGTGACTATTTACTCATCTTCTCCATGAAGAGCTTTTCGAAGAGAAACTCTATATGTGAAAACATTGTACATGTATGTATTACTACAACTTTAGGTGTAAGGTTTGTTTTATAAAGAAAGGCAAATGTTTATCCCAACATGCCTTCTAGAAAAGTACGCCATTTGAGTCGTGCAGTAGTTTGTCGATTAAAGTAATGAAAAAGCAAGAAAAAAAAGTTTATCATGGTTCAAAATACGTCTTGGAACCAAGATGATGTCAGTATTTAGAGGTTGGTCAGTTTACCCAGGTGTCTGTATTCACAGGTTTCACTGCATATATGAAGGTATGGTACAAAAACTAACCGAGGACCCCTTTGTTTTTCAGACATCATGTATATAAGAAGGTAGAGAAGGAGGTACAGTTGACGGAGGTGGGACCAAGGTTTGAGATGAAATGTGAGTATATGTTGCACATGAATAAGGCAAAAAGTCATATCCTTCATGTAATGCGACATAAATTTTACTGTCAAATCAAGGCATTGAGGAAAGAAGCTGACACTATTATCCAGAGAATATGCAAGACAAATCGTTTGGGTTACATGAACTTCTTAGGGCTGTTCCATTTAAAAAGATGTACCCCCCCAGGAAGGGAAACTTTGTACACCCCAACCACCAATATATGCAAATTAATTTTCCTTGCCTCCACCAAGCACAGCAAATAAATGTTCAGTACAACCTGGGAGAGAAGCTCTTTTTTTTTTTTCATCATAGCAACCCACCCACCCACATTTTTTATTTGGAAGGGAAAAGGCACCCACCCATATTTTTAATTTTATTTTTACAGAAACATAGAGAAGATATTACAGTGCAAATGGGGAATATAACAATACATGTGCAACAAAATTTAAAGCAGAACTGTAGCAGGCAGTGTTATTAAAACTATATGGATGTATACTGGACTATGTATACTGTACTGTGTAGCAGTAAACTGATTGAATTTATGCAATTAAATCGGAATGTTCGAACCGGTCGACATGTATAATGCATTCACCCTTTTTCTTTGGCAAGACTGGATTGAGAATCGATAATTAAAAATATAATGCACTGTTTTTGCCAACTGATTGCAAACTTCAATGCATATTGGTGTGTCCGATGAAATTTTGGTGTAGGATGCTACACTAAATGCTGTATAACCGGGATACAAGTAATGTGTTTTCCCCATTAACTCACCACGCCATTTAACGAACATCTTGCTCTGATAAGACCTGTATGATGCCATATGATGCCCCAGAAATGTACCACTTCCATCTTCCGGACAATGAAATATCCTACTAATATTGTATATTGTAGATATAAAATTTTGTCCCAAAAGAAGTATTTTTATTTTTTTTCAATATTTTTTTTAGAAGTGGATCATTTTCTAGCAACTGGATAGCCACTTCGGCTACAGTAGCTGAAACGAGCTACAGTAGCTCATTCTGACGATCGTCTCAACTCATATTCACCGCCAGCTTTTATCAAAGTATGAGGGTTAATCAGTGTCGTCAGCCTTTGACTTTGTTTGGTTGACAAATCGACCTAATCGCGTGGCTAGCATGAACTTAGCCAGCTATTGCGCACGCGCGGCTATTGTTCAAAATGTAAACATAAACAGTCCACGTGAGTATTCATTGATACAGGCCCATCGTCACACTTCGCCTTTGGATTTGCCCAGGAGCACGTGGAGTCACGATGTACCATGAATATTTTCAAGAACGCCGTTACAAGACATATTTGCAAGTGATTAGTATTTCGCGTTCGTTGAATACATATTGAATAAAATAATGTCTCACCTTCGAAGATTTGGACATACTGTCCCAAGCCCTCCCGTCTCAACCATTCGCCAACAGATTTACAATTCCAGTCCGCCATTTTACACCTGAATTTTCAAGGCCGAACGGAAAACCACGGAAATATCCGAAAGGAGTAAAGGGAGACCACTCGGCCCGCACCACTACTCCAAACAGCCGGAAGTCGTCAGCGCGCAACGAAGAATGTCGAGGACCGGATAAAGCTCGTTTTTCGCGGTTTTTTTCACATCAATTTCCATTAAAAAGGAATCCCTTTCCAAATAACAAAGTGGATATTGGTAATAGAGGGCCCACCCATAGAAGCGATATTTTTACAAGCTTAAACAATCACCAAGAGAAGCAATTTATTACCTGGAGGGACCACCAAGAGATTTCTATTCTGGACAACCCCACCCACCAATATATATATATTTTTTTCCCCTTCCGGGGGGGGTACATATTTTCAAATGGAACAGCCCTTAACAAGGAACAGTTTCTATGATTCATATAATTACTGACATATAACATCTTCATGGGTGGCAGTTGTATTCCAAATGTCGAATCTGACAGCTATGGTATATGGATTTTAACTGTATTTAACTGCACTTTTGTCATGTTTGTGTACCATAGTTCTTCCATACATTAAAGTGAATGTACACCTGCTTCAAATACTTGGGCGGCATTTTGATACCCTGATAAAGTCAACGAATGGTCCACTTTTGTCTTTTCCTCCGGTCAGGTATATCCTGTTAAGGTCAACGAGGGGTCTACTTTCGCCTTGTCCTCCTCTCAGGGATATCCTAATAAAGTCACCGAGGGGTCTATTTTGGCCTTGTCCTCCTCTCAGGGATACCCTGAAAAATCCAAGGAGTGATCTTCTTTTGCCTTGTCCTCCTCTCAGAGATATCTTGATAAAGCTAACGAGGGGTCTGCTTTCGCTTTGTTCTCCTGTCGGGGATAAGATGATAAAGTCATGAAAGGTCTACTTTCCCTTGCCTTCCTCTCTGGGGTACCCTGAAATAGTCAACGAGAGGTCTAGTTTCAACAGAGGGGTCTGCCTTTGCCTTGTTCTCCTCTCAGGGATATCTTGATAATGTTAACGAGGGGTCTATTTTCACCTTGTCCTCCTGTCGGGGATACCCTGATAAAGTCAACAAGGGGTCTACTTTCGCCTTGTCCTCCTGTCGGGGATACCCTGATAAAGTCAACAAGGGGTCTACTTTCGCCTTGTCCTCTTGTCAGGGATACCCTGATAAAGTTAACAAGGGGTCTACTTTCGCCTTACCCTCCTATCAGGGATATCCTGATAAAGCCAATGAAGAGTCTACTTTTGCCTTGTCCTCCTCTCCGGGATATCTACTTTCGCCGTGTCCTCCTATCAGGGTATCATACCCTGACAAAACCAGCAAGGGGTCTACTTTCGCCTCAGGGATATCCTGATAAAGTCAATGAAGGGTCTACTATTGCATGGTCCGGCTCTCCGAGATACCCTGATAAAATCAACACGGGGTTTCGCATTGTCCTTCTCTCAGGGCTTTTCACGAAAAAATATTGACTCACTCCGAATAGGATGAATCCTATGATTTTTAGGTCACTTTCACTGCGTCAAGTTTTGTGCTTCTGTGTGTATATGGCATAATCTTGAGGACCTTATCACCAAATTCATATCTTCATGCACAAGCCAGTTTCTCTGTCCACACTTCAAACTGAGAAGCAACAGGAGCTTGATAATGTGATGTCTAGCACTGTAATATCACTTGTCTTTATTGCACCCTGTCTGTGTCTTGTGCGCTGTCCTCAGTGTTTTATAGGGTGGATGGAGGGTGTCTAGTTCCATGTTGCTTCTTTGAAGTAGCAGGAACACAACTGGGCTGGGTGGTGCTTAGTTGATCATGATATAGCTGAAATATTGTTGAAAGCAACGTTAAATTCTATTCACTCACTCACTCACTCACACACTCACTTCAAACTGGCCTTGATATATTAGCCCACCATCTTGACAGTGGAATTTAGAAATAGACACAAAGCATCAATGATCCATTTGAATTTCGAAATGTGATATACGTACGTGGGTTATTGTTTGGTTGACTTGCATATCAAGCCACACTTACCACCATTAGGAGGAATGATATAGCTACGGTACTTTGGGAAGACAGCTCTGTGCACGCACTCAGTTTCTGATTGGTTCATCTCTGGCTCGTTGATAAAATTTACACCTTTTTACTCCTGAGCCCAGAGTATTGTTGTGGCCCTGGGGATGTGTCTGTCCGAGCCGTATCTCGATAACTATTTCTAGGAAGTTCATGAAACTTACAGGTTATGATCCTTTTATTTTTTACTTGTGCCTTTCAGGTCTAACCGGTCATTAACTATTTTTTTACAATTTTTTTTATTTTTCTACCATTTTCCAGTCTTCTAAAAACGGATCTACAAGTATGCATACATTAGCCTTACTTTTATACTGATTTACATACTCTTACTAGCTTGTAGCCAATCAAGAGCTCCATAGTAAAGTTGTATTTCAGCTATTGGTTCAGTGTAGTGAATGACTGGTCATTGGTTTGGTCTAGAAGTCTATATTTCTCTGCATATTCAGTAGTACGGTATTGCCAGACTAATTGTCGTATCCCTACGCTATTGAGAAAAAAATAGTTGGGAGGACTTGGAAATGCTAGCCGTCCGTCCTTCCGTCCGTCCCTCCGTCCTTCCGTCCATCCGTCCGTCCCACATCTTGTGAACGCGATATCTTGAGAACAATTCGACCAATCGACTTCAAACTTGAGAAGGTGCTTCACATCAGTTAGACGGCCATTGGTATTGATTTTCACTGAGGTACGTAATCCAAGATGGCCGCCATTGACCATATTGGATTCTGTCCGTCCCACATCTTGTGAACGCCATATCTCAAGAACAATTTGACCGATTGACTTCAAACTTGAGAAGGTGCTTCACATCAGTTAGATGGCCATTGGTATTGATTTTCACTGAAGTACGTAATCCAAGATGGCCGCCATCGACCATATTGGATTCTGCTCGTCCCACATCTTGTGAACGCGATATCTCAAGAACATTTCCACCAATCAACTTCAAGCTTGGGAATGTTCTTCACATCAGTCAGACGGCCATTGGTATTGATTTTCACTGAGGTGCGTAATCCAAGATGGCTGCCATTGACCATATTGGATTCCATCCGTCCCAGATCTTGTGAACACGATATCTCGAAAACAAATCAACTAATCGACTTCAAACTTGGGAAGGTTCTTCACATCAGTTAGACGGCCATTGGTATTTATTTTCACTGAGGTACGTAATCCAAGATGGCTGCCATTGACCATATTGGATTCTGTCCATCCCACATCTTGTGAACGCGATATCTCGACAACAGTTTGATCAATGCACTTCAAACTTGAGAATGTGCTTCGCATCAGTTAAACGGCCATTGGTTTTGATTTTCACTGAGATACGTAATCCAAGATGGCTGCCATGGACCATATTGGATTCACTCCGTTCCACATCTTTTTAACACGATATCTCAAAAACAAATCAACCAATCGACTTCAAACTAGGGAAGGTTTTTCACATCAGTTAGACGGCCATTGGTATTGGTTTTCACTGAGGTACATAATCCAAGATGGCTGCCATTGACCATATTGGATTCTGTCCATCCCACATCTTGTGAACGCGATATCTCGAGAACAGTTCGACCAATCGACTTCAAACTTGAGAATGTGCTTCACATCAATTAGACGGCCATTGGTATTGATTTTTACTGAGGTACAAATCCAAGATGGCTGCCATTGACGATATTGGATTCCATCCGTCTCGGATCTTGTGAACGTGATATCTCGACAACAATTTGACCAATCAACTTCAAACTCGAGACGGTGCTTCACATCAGTTAGACAGCGATTGGTATTGATTTTCATTGAGGTGGTATGTAATCCAAGATCGCTGCCATTGACCATCTTGGATTTCACTCACCCATATTGTACCCATCTGTGTTGTGAACGCGATTTATAAACCTCACCATCCACAAATCCATATACAACTACAGACTTACATTCCAGTGTTACACTACCCATTACTGCTTCCCAAACCTCCTCAAATTGTCTCAACAATTCCAGATGAACGTCTCTTTCCACATACACATATCAACTTTCCAAGTTATATTTAAGGAGATATTGGAAGCGTATATGCTGTATGCTCTCAAACAGGCTACTTGGCGGAGGACCTGCTAGCTACTCAGCTTGTTTCGTCTAAAAGTTCTCAGAATGAATTTGAACGATAATAAACGCCTGTTTTATCGGAAAAGGGCAACTTGTACTTTGTCTTGTAACAGAATTGTAGGAACCTGTGAGATTCTGTCAAAAACGAAAGTAGTCAAAAACAAAAGTAGTGCCCATGTGTTTGTGCTTCCTGCCAACACATCCGATGATGGAGTTGAGTTTTCAGTTGTAAAATGAACTGTGGTCGTCGGCCAGTACAAGCGGTGTCTCGCATAACAAGTCCTCTAAAATATACTTCATGGAAGATAGCGAAAGGTATGGCCAACCCAATAAATCAACGCAAACATCATTGTTGTTGTTGTTGTTGTTGCACTGACGCTAATGCATTACCAACGGAGATTCGTCAGGGGAGTTTCTATCTCGCACACAGGTACTTCTATCTACCGTTCTATGCTCCACCCCCAACCATAGTCTGATAGAGACTATGGTTGGGGGTGGAACATAGAACGGTAGATAGAAGTACCTGTGATCTCACATTATGATGGGATGTGATTTTCGGCTATCGGAGCCAGTTTTTCTTAGAGAAGTGAAATTCTCCACAGTATCTATATGTAATTTGTGCATTTTTTATTCTGAAATTTGAAAGAAATCTGTTCAGGATCAAGAAAATCTCAATACCTCACGTGGGTTTTTTTTTTTTTTTTTTTTTCAAAGCACAATGACGTTGGGCTTGCAATGATTTAGCAACATTGTGATTAGGCACTATAGAAAATAACATGTGAGGTATTGGAGGTTAGTTTTGATTCTGAATAGATTTCCTTCAGTCTTCAGTAAAAATGCACAAATTTGTAAGAGATTACTGTGGGGGGAATTTCACTTCTCTAATGAACTGGCTCTGATATTTAGCCGAAAATCCCATCCCATCGTGATAAAGGTCAGTAAACTAACTCTAGCCGGTTGTAGTTATTTCTTTCATCCCATGGGCCATGGCCCATGGGCCATGTGTAACATTTAAATTTTTTTATATTTTTGTCCCCCGCTACTTGGTAGGGGGGGGGGGGGGACTTAGAAACACCGGCGTCCGTAAGATTTTCAGCCATATTGGATATAAGCATTTGAATCTTAGATTTTCTTGTCCGGACAATAACTCGTGAATGATTTAACCGATCAACTTCAAACTTGGGGTGTGCCTTGACATTGGTGAGAGGACGGTTGGTATTGTTTTTCAGCAATGTGCGTAATCTAATATGGCTGCCGTCAGCCATATTGGATTATAAGCAGTTGGATCTTGTCCGGACAATAACTCAAGAACGATTTAACTGATCTACTTCATACCTGGGAAGTGCCTTGACATTGTTGAGAGGAGGATTAGGATTGTTTTTCAAGGACGTGCTTAATCCAATATGGCCACCATCAGCCATACTGGATTTCATTGGATTTTAAGCAGTTTGATCTTGTCCGGAAAATAACTGGAGTATGATTTAACCGATCAACTTCAAACTTGGGGTGTGCCTTGACATTGGTGAGAGGACGGTTGGGATTGTTTTTCAGCAATGTGCATAATCCAATATGGCCGCCGTCAGCCGTATTAGATTATAAGCAGTGGATCTTGTCCGGACAATAACTCGAGAACGATTCAACCGATCTACTTCATACCTGGGGAGTGCCTTGACATTGTTGAGAGGAGGATTAGGATTGTTTTTAAGGACCTGCTTAATCCAATATGGCCACCATCAGCCATACTGCATTTCATTGGATTTTAAACAGTTTGATCTTGTCCGGACAATAGCTGGAGTACGATTCAACTGATCTGCTTCAAACTTGGGGAGTCCCTTGACCTTGATGAGATCCCGGTTAGGATTGTGTTTTCATGAACGAGCATAATCCAATTTGGCTGCCATCTACCAGCGATATTGGATTATGTTGCATTTTAAGCAGTTGCATCTTGTCTGAACAACAACTCTAGAATAATTTAACTGATCGACTTCAAACTTGCAGTTTGGCTTGACATCAGTGAGAGGACAGTTGTCATTGCTTTTCAGTTATCTGTGTAATCCAAGATGATTTTCAGCATTTAGATCTTGTCTGGACAATAACTCTAGAACGATTCAACCAATCTACTTCAAACTTGGGGAGTGCATGGACATTGGTGAGAGGACAGTTGGTATTATGTTTTATGGATGTGCATAATCCAATATGGGTGCCATCCGCTGTATTAGATTATGCTAAGCTCATCAGCGATATCTCCATTTTCAAATCATACTCTTCATCAATGATACGAG
>JAVTVY010056381.1:0-30644 GCA_036873755.1 Hanleya hanleyi | reverse complement strand
ATAATTTACGACGCCACGAGGCCTCCACCCACAACGATGGACTGTATACTTGTATAACCTGCGCACGGTCATTTAATCGGAAAGATGCTTTACTGCGCCACGAACGTTCAATTCATGGGCCACCCAAGCGTCCATGCGAGGATTGTGGTCAACTCTTCACAGGACGCAGTCAGTTGCTGCGACACCAACGTTTGATTCATGCCCCGGTACCATGGCATGAGCGACAACTTCCTATTGAAGAGGAGCCGCGGAAGGTCAGACCCAGTGAAGATAAGCCCGGGGAGACGAACGCCACTGGTGATGCGATGAAGGAGAGCCCGCCTATACCCACAGTTCAGAAGAGCCTGGATATCCAGCCGGACCCCAGCGTTACGGTTTCGAGTCATATGCCTGACAACATCGAACATTTTCTGGGCGATCTCTTACAGGACAACCATCCAGTGAGTGACATCGTTCGGCGCCATTGGTCCATGACACGGCACTGTTTTCACCCTCATGGCCCTATTCAAGATATTTACAATTTCCCACTGACCAACCGCACCCGTCCACGCAGCTACGTGGAAGCCATCTTCAAAGATCAAACTACGGCCTTCAAATTGAACGTCGCTTTCGGGTACATCTTACGTCACAAAAAGACGGACCAGTTACGGTATTATTATCCCGGCAATAATATCTATGTGTCTGACCAGCCGTTCACCATCATTAACCGGAGGTCATTAGAGACGATGCTGGAGATACTGGACACCGTGGAACCCTTGAGATGGGCACATCGTCAACGCCCCAACATACAATGGGTGGTAGAGAGGGTAACCAATGTCACGTTTTTCCTTACCCAGCTGACCGACCACCGCCATCGGTTGAATGCGTCACCCGTGCACTGATGAATACCATAACATGCCGCACATACTCTCTATGTCTACATGCTGATCGTTGACTTGAGCTCAGTACACTTGTACCTAATGTGACGGTGCGTTAAATAATAAAACATGGTGTTTGATATTTCAATTTGTTTTGCTGTGAACATACTAAACATACCCAGGGCGGCTCCCCCAGCCTGGGTATGATGTAACATTGGGGATAATAAACTATATAAACATTGCTGAACTTGTTGTTATTTACGACAACCGCTATCCGATTGTATAATACAGAACACATAATGTATAATACAGGACATATATGGTACAATACAGGAAACCTGTGGTATAATACAGCACAGAATTGGCATAATACAGGACAGATACTGTATAATACAGCACAGATTTGGTATAATACAGAACATATATTTTGTATAATACAGGACAGATATGGTACAATTCAGGACAATGATACCCCACAGGACGCATTCGGACCAAGGATGGTCCATCTCTACATCAAATACCTTCCTCGCTCATTGGCTCTTTTTCTCGAACGCTGATTGGTCCAAATGGAACTGCCCATCCTTCCCACGTTAATTTACAATCCCCTTTTTTGGGGTTCAAGCTCTGACTATCGATGCCGCAACATTGTCTCCTCCGAACCTTGCCGAAAGAGAGACCTTGGACCTTTTGACCTGGATGTGACCTTTGACCTTTTGACCCGACATGCATCCGCGCACTGCCGGTGATGACGCGCGCGCGCGCGCTGCGGCATCATATCATCCCCGCGCGCGCGCGCGCGCGCTGCGGCCGGGGCGGGCCGGGGCGGGCCGGGCCGGGCCGGGAAACACCTCGGAGGTTGAACATTGGAACTCTTCTGGGTTTGGAGGTGAAACCCGGAAGTGACGTCACAACCCACGTGACCTGCGCAGCAGAATGGAAACGACACCCTAGTCTAGCCCCCTCACCTAGGCTTCACATGGATACCTCACTCGATCCCATCGGCGCATTAGGGGCTCACCTACATCCCAAAAAACGTCTATTTCCATACCCTTTGTCCACTGCGCATGCGTAGAGTGACGATATTTCAACCCCGCACTCACCCCATCAGATGTCCCCTCACATAGGCTTCACATTGATACCTCACTCGATCCCTTCGGCCCACTAGTGGCTCCCCTAGATCCCAAAACGTCTATTTCCATACACTTTGTCTATTGCGCATGCGCAGAATGACGATATTTCAACCCCACATCCATCCCATCGGTTGCCCCCTCACACAGGCTTCACATTGATACCTCACTCGACCCCATCGGTCCATTAGTGGCTCCCCTAGATCCCAAAACGGCTATTTCCATACCCTTGGTCTACCGAGCATGCGCAGAATGACCCTATTTCAAACCCCCACCCAACCCGTCAGATGCCCCCTCACATAGGCTTCATATTGATACCTCATACGACTCTATCGACCCACTGGGGGCTCCCCTAGATCCGAAAACGTGTATTTCCATAACCTTGGTCTACCGCGCATGCGCAGAATGACCCTATTTCAAGCCCCCATCCACCCCATCAGATGCCCCTTCACGAATGCTTCACATTGATACCTCATACGACCCAATCGGTACACTAGGGGCCCCTCTCGCCCCTGAAGATTGCCGGAGAATTTGGGACTACTTTCTGTCCGCGGAGGCAGACCGCATCACCACCAGACCGCATCACCGCGGAGGAATACACACGCCCGATTCACGCAGACCGGAAGTGACGTCACACGGGACTGGTGGCGCCCCCTGTCCCTCCTCCACGTTCCCTCCACAAACGAGTTATCTCCCCGGCAAAACAGACCCGAATAAGCCCCCTCCCTACTACTGACGGAATTAAAGGGAAGAGAAATCTGAATTAATATATTCTGTGAGAGGCGAGAAAAGGGAGAGAAATCTACATCGACATCTTTTGTGAAGGGACGGATAGAGGAGAGAAAGACTTACCTCACGACAGCACGACAGTGCGACAGTTTCCAAGCTCCTATACTGAAGACGGAATAAAGGGGAGAAAAATCTACCTCAATATTTCCTGCGAGATGGCAAAATTGGGAGAGAAAGCTACCTCAACATATTCGGCGAATGTATAGAGGAGAGAAAACCTTACCTCACGACAGCACGACAGTCTCCAAGCTACCTTACTAAAGACGGAATTAAGGGGGAGAGAAATCTGAATCAATATATTCTGTGAGAGGCGATAAAGGGGAGAGAATTCTACCAAGATCTATTCTGTGAAGGGATGGATAGTGGAGAGAAACACTTACCTCACGACAGCACGACAGTGCGACAGTCCCCGGGCCAAGATGCCTTACTATAGACAGAACCAAGGGAAGAGAAATCTATCTCAACATATTCGGTGAAGGGATCAATGGATAGAGGAGAGAAAAACTTACCTCACGACATTGCGACAGACTCCCAGGTACCTTACTAAAGACGGAATAAAGTGGAGAGAAATCTGCCTCAATATATTCTGTGAGAGGCGATCAGGGGGAGACAATTTACCTCGACTCATTCGGCGAAGGGTTGGATAGAGGAGAGAAAGACTTACCTCACGACAACACGACAGTGCGGCAGTTTCCAAGTCCCGTACTACCTCAATATTTCCTGGAAGACGGCAAAAAAGGGAGAGAAATCTACCTCAACATATCAGACGAATGTACAGATGAGAGAAAACTTTACCTCACGACAGCACGACAGTGCGACAGTCTCCAAGCTACCTTACTAAGGACGGAATTAAGGGGGAGAGAAATCCAAATCAATATATTTTGTGACAGGCGATAGAGGGGAGAGAATTCTACCATGATCTATTCGGTGAAGGGATTGATAGTGGAGAGAAAAACGACAGTGCGACAGTCTCCAAGATACTATACTGAAGACGGAATAAAGGATGGACAGAGGAGAGAAATTCTTCCCTCACAACAGCACGACAGTGCGACAGTTTTCAAACTACCATACAAAAGACGCAATAAAGGGGAGAGAAATGTACCATGGTCTACTCGATGAAGATATGGATAGAGGAGAGAAAACTTACCTCACGATACGGATAGCACGAAGGTGCGACTGTCTCGTAGGTACTAAAGACGGAATAAAGAGGAGAGAAATCTATCTCAACATATATTTGGTGTAGGGATGGAAAGGGGAGAGAAAAAACAGTGTGACAGTCCAAGCTACCTCACTAAAGATGAAATAAAGGAGAAAGAAATCTGCCTCAATATATTCTGTGATGAGGGGAGAGAATAACTTATCTCAAAGGAATAGACAACATTTGGCAAACATGAACTGCGTCTGAAAGAACAATCCAAACAATGCCCATCAATATTTTCCCCCCATTTTTCGCTCATGACGTGAAAGGGCCTCTCTGCTATTAGAGAGCAAACATCGCAGCAAGTGATTTTCAGCTTTTTCCAAGGGCCGACGCCTTGCATTTCCGCGAGTTTCAACCTGATTGATGGCAAAGGCTTGCCGGGCTGTAGCAGGCAGAAGCCAAACCATGCTTTCATCTACGCTGCTTGTGGGTATTTCACGGTGGACTTACGGTCTTCTGTTACAGTTTAACGGTGAGAAAATATCCATGCGGTCATCTCTCGGGGAGACTGAGCTCCAACCGAGGAGGAGTATCTACCATAGAAGACGGCCGGGTCGAGGATTTCATTAAATTGGCTCTGCTGTAAGAGATCGTGCTAGGAAACAATTGGACGAGAACTTGTGCACGTGCTGACATTAGCTGACAAGGATTTATTCCATAAACTTTCTCAGATAAATGTTCTTGCACGCTAGATATTCGGGTGGGTGTTTCACGGCCGTGTCATGCTGAACAGTTTCTTTGGTAACAGTTCAACAGTGAGTAAATCCGCCGATAATTCTCCCGGAGAAACGGCCCTCCAGCTGAGGCTGATTTAGTTTCGTTTTCCCGTGCCGGTCTTTGTTAAGACTCGATTATTTCAATTGTTAAGACAGAACTCCGAATTATTCCCATTCTTGGTTACATTAAACAATCTCAGTAACTTTTGTCGAATTATGTTGACGCATGTTGGCGTAGTCGGCAGCTGAAAAGTATTGGCCTATAACGAAAGCATATTTTATCACACAACTCGCGATGCTGTGTGACACTTAGTCTAGACTCGCCGAATATTTTGAGATAGATTTCTCTCCCCTTTATTACATCTTTATTAAGGTATAATGTAGACTTTCGCACAGTCATGCTGTCATGAGGTAAGGTTTTCTCTCCTCTATTCATCTCTTCATCGAACAGATCGTGGTAGATTTCTCTCCCCATTATTCCCGTCTCGTAGAATATTTCTCACCCTTTATACCATCTTTAGTAAGGTATAATGTAGACTGTCGCACTGTCGTGCTGCCGTGAGGAAAGATTTTCTCTCCTCTATCCATCTCTTCACCGAACAGATCGTGGTAGATTTCTCTCCCCTTTATCCCGTCTCGTAGAATATTTCTCTCCCCTTTATTCCATCTTTAGTAAGGTATAATGTAGACTCTCGCACTGTCGTGCTGTCGTGAGGTAAGATTTTCTCTCCTCTATCCATCTCTTCACCGAAGAGATCGTGGTAGATTTCTCTCCCCTTTATCCCCGTCTCGCGGAATAGTTTAAGATAGATTTCTCTCCCCATTATTCCATCTTTAGTAAGGTATAAAGTAGGCTGTCGCACTGTCATGCTAGCGTGAGGTAAGCTTTTCTCTCCTCTATTCATCTCTTCACCGAACAGATGGTGGTAGATTTCTCTCCCGTGTTTGCCCGTCTTGCAGAGTATTTTGAGATAGATTTATCTCCCCTTTATTCCATCTTTAGTAAAGTGGAATTGAGACTGTCGCACTGTCGTGCTGTCGTGAGGTAAGATTTTCTCTCATCTATTCATTCCTTCACCTAACAGATCATGGTAAATTTCGCTCCCCTTTATGCCACATCGCAGAATATTTTGAGGTAGATATCAGCTGTTTCAAAACATCTCTATCTCTTCACTGTAAGTTCTGTCAGACTAACGCGCCCTGACATGAGTTCTCTCCCTTTTATCATTAACCTCTTCCTGTGTTGATAACATCATCAGGTTGGGTGGTGTAGAGGGGGAATTTACATTTGGGAACTGGGGGCATGGAGGATCCCTCCTAATAATAGTGCAAAAATACATTTCACAGCCAGAGAAAAGTTTATAACCATCACCTCGAAAGTGATGAGTTAGAGCCATCACCATTTTTAATGAACACATTTGAAAATGATGTCCATCAACTCTGAAGAGTGATGAGCAATGATTGTAAATTTAGGTCATTACCTTTAAAGGGTGGTGAAGCCGTCATCACCTTTAGAGGGTGATGGAGGTCACCATTTGAAGCTGATGGCTCTAACTCATCACCTTTTAAAGGTGATGGCCAGGTTTCATCACGATTGAAAGGCTATGGGCCATCACCTTATGTACCAGCAGATCTTGGGAGGTACGTAGCAATATTCTGTGCGGATATGTCCGTGAAACCTTGCACGGTTCAATTTTCGTTTTTCGTTTCTCAAAATCAATTGAAATTTGACCGACAATTTTTAAATTTCGTTTCGGTTTCTCACACGCAAAATTGTAATTTTACAGTCAATTTTCAATCTTCGTTTTCTCAAGATCAAAAATTGAAATTTGACAGTCAATTTTCAAATTTCGTTTTATTTCGCGCAAAAATGAAAATCAAGTGCTGAAAATTGCCCCGAGTCGACTGTTTTTCATTTTTTGATTTTAACTTAGACGTATCAGTGTTAAGTGCCCACGCGAAAGCGTTATATGGCGTCACTTCCGGTACGCGGAGTAGAGTAGAAAACGCAAGACAGATGGTAGGAGGTGCGGAGCGTAAAAGGCAGGTGAGTTGGTACTTCTATTTTTACGGAAACCAGCTTGAATATCAGTAAGTTTCAGATTCAAGGTACCAAACAAGGCGATCATTTATCATGCGTTCCTTTGTTTTACAAACACAGCTAGTCAGTGAAATTTGAGGATAAAAACCGGGGTCTGTTTGATTACGGCCAGGTTTTGGAACTGGTATAACAATACTGTTATATGGAATATGGAATAGATCTTTGGATTATGGATGTGGATATTCTTTAATGGACGACGGCTGAATTATGAATGACGGACCAGACGCTTGTAATGACATTTTGCCATGATGGTGGAAAGTCTTCTGTCACTCACAAGTCCGTTAATTATGAGTAATAGGGTTTCTACAGAAGATTCCGGTGGATGCTTCAAAGTGAAATGCAAAGATAATAAAAGTAAGAAAAAAGCATTTCCCTTCCTTTTTTATGATGATAATAAATTATACAGCCATCAATGAACGAAATCTGGTGATAAGTTTTATTTTTTAAAGAGAAATAAAACACGTGTATGATCAGCGGCTTGAAAACACTGCATCGCTTATCTCCCCTTGATTCGGAGCTTTTCCACCAGAGACTGTGACGTCATAGTTGAGCCACACTCAAAAATGGCGGCTAACGTGAATGTAGACAGCGACAGCGATGCGGAGGAATTTTCTTACAGTTCTTCCTCTTCCTCTGAAGAGGAGTTCACGGCAATGGTTTGTGCAGGGGTGCCCCTGCCTTACCAACACGAACCTATTGTGAACAAAGAACCAGCAGACAACGATAGGATCAGCGACACAGCAGGGGCCGTGGGCGATAGTCAAACCGAGAGAATCGGAAATACAGATTGGTAAGTTTCGATTTTTTTTTCTTTTATCCCCCGTAGCGAATGATGAACAACCTGTTAGTGCGTTTCAGTGAACGTGAATGACACAAGTCAAGGGCTTCGTGAGCAATAGCCTAGCCTATTTATGTGAGCTATTTCCATACAATGCAATGCCATCATGTTGTGCAGACTGTGTCTGGTCCCACTGTTACGTCACGGATCGCAGCGCCCCCAGGGGGAGGTAATCATGGTTATCGTTTTGGTTCTCCTTTTATACAGCGTTACATTTTTTAGTTTTTAGCTTTATTAGGCTTAAGCAAAAGTTTTAAAACTGAAATGAAATTACTATACACATTATTTCTCCAATCTTACTGCAAATATCAAGTGAACCTTTGCATTTCACCTTTAAAAGTCGATAATGAATATTATCAGGGCCTGCAGCAGAATCGTTTGCTTTTACGAGAGAAGCACGAAGATCGTTCATTGAAAACAAAGCATTATAGCCTTCACGGTTATTGGAGGAAAATTTTATTTCATTCTTCTCTTCTCTTTGTTGGAAATTTTGAAATTTAGGTACATAATTTTCTGACGAATAGTTTTTGGCAATTGTTTCGCCTAACATGTTTGCAATTTCCACTCTGTCATTTATTACCTGATTTCCATCATTGAGATGATGAACACTGGGTTTGGAGCTTTTACCTTAAATTTTGGAAATCATGTTCCAAACTTCTGTTATAGGAGTATGTGTATTGATCTTAGAAACATAATTTTTCCAAGAATCACGTTTGTTCTGTTTCATGGTTCTACGAGCTTTAGCTCTAGTAATTCTGAGAATTAGGATGTTTCAGAATTAGGATGTCGGCGGAAGCACCGTTCAGCTTTCTTCCTACGTTTCTTTCTTCATTGCATCTCTATAATCATCGTTAAACCATGTTTTTTTCAATTTGATCAGGAATATTAGTGAAAGAGTCCGTTTGTATATACGACTAGATTTGCGATTTCAATACTACTCCGCGGACCGGAAGTGACCTCATAACCCTTGCGTCTGTCCACTTAATCGTGTTACGGTAAAGTTAAAAAAATAAAATAAAAAAGTCGAGACAATTTTCAATACTTGATTTTCACTTTTGCGAGAAGTAAATCAAAAACCAAAATTGAAAATTGACTGTCAAATTTCAATTTTTGATTTTAAGAAACCGAACATTGAAAATTGGCGGTCAATTTCAATTTTTGATTTTCAGAAACCAAAAACGAACAAGCAGCCAGGGGATGCTAAGTCACCTGCCGAAATGGCAGCAATATTTTTTAGCATTGTTGGTCCCGGGGGATATACATAAGGGAGGCAACTGCTACTTCATAGGCGTTGGATGCGGAAGGGTTTTACTGCCTTCCCAAGTTTAAAAATCCACTCAGAACGGTTGACTGAACGTTGATCGCTTCTGTAATATAGTTTCCATGGAGTAAAGCATGGAAATTATGTAACCCGAGAAGCAACCCCAAGTGACATCTCAAAGCATATTATCTGCAAACCAAATTTGACGAGAAGCTGAATGCATTCTCAATCTATTGTCCGGAAACCAAATTTTAAATTTGCCACCAGGTGTCGCCAACTGTAGATGCAAGTGGGCGAAACACAATCCAAAACATCATCTCATGACATGGTACATGTATCAGCAAAAGAAATTTGGGAAGAATCTGAAGAGGGGTATTCAAGTTATTGCCTGGAAACCAAATTTAGATTTGTAGGCACAAGCGTGCGACACATAATCCCAAGTGACATCTTATAGCATATGAATACCAAATTTGAGAAGAATCCGATGAGCACTTGTCAAATTATTGCCAGAAACAAATTTCAGATTTTTCCACCAGGTGTCGCCACCAGCATGCAGAAGCAGGCGAAATACAATCCCAAAGGACATATCATGGAATGGTATCTGCCTACTAAATTGGAGAAAATTCCGATGAGCGAAATCAAATTTAGATTTGACACGAGGTGGTGCTACCTGTAGGTGCAAGTGGGCGAAACGCGATCTCAAGCGACTTCATATGTCATGGTATATTCATACCAAATTTAAGAAGAATCTGACGAGCGGTTCTCAAGTTATTACCCGGAAACAAATCTGGTATTTCGCCTCCAGGTGGCACCACCTGTAAGTACAAGTGAGCGAAAGGCAATCCCACGCAACATCTCCTGGAATGATACATGCATGCTAAATTTGAGGAGATTCCGATGAGCCGTTCTGAAGTTAATGGCTGAAAACAAATCGTTATTTTAACACCAGGTGGCGCCACCTATAGGTGCAAACGGGCGAAACGCAATCTCAAGCGACATCTTAGGGCATGGTTTTACCCGGAGACAAATTTGAGGTTTTGCCACCAGGTGGCGCCACCTGTAAGTGCAAGTGAGAGAAAGCCAATCCCATGCAACATCTCCTGGCATGGTACATGCATGCTAAATTTGAGAAGAATCCGATGAGCATGCAGTTCTCAAGTTATTGGCCAAAAACAAATTTCAGATTTTGTCATCAGGTGGCGTCACCTTCTAAGCTGAAGTGGATAACACAATCCCAAGCAACATCTAATGGCAAGGTACAATGTATATGCATGCCTAATTTGGGAAGAATTTGGTGAGCAGTTCTCAAGTTATTGCCCGGAAACCAAATTTCGAGCGACATTTCAAAGCCTTTCAAAGTTATTGCTTGCAGCACAAAAGAACGGAAAGAACCCTAGTGGCGCCACCTACAGGCAGATCTTTCTGAAATGCAATACCAATCAACTTCTTGTCGCAAAGAATGCATATGCCAAATATTGCAGAAACTTGACACGGTCGATCGAATACGATCGAGAAGGCATCCATTTTGCATCTTTAGTAAAGGAAACATTCATTATTTGTGAAGAGAGTGACAAACGTAAAAATTAGGAAAAACATCATTAACATGGCCCCATAAGATGCCTTGAGGGAAGGTACCCACATACCAAATTTGAAAGAATCCATTCAGGTCCAACAGTTACTGTCCAGAAATGCAATTTTACCTTGGCCCACAGGTAGCGCCATGTATAGACAGACAGGCATAACAAATAATCCCAACCGAGATACCGAGATCTTGAGGCAGATCCCTTGACACTGGAAATAGAAAATGTTAACTTGGCCTACAGATGGTGCCATGAACAGATTTGACAAGAAAAACAATCCCAGGCGAAACCTTCAGGTAAGGTACATGTATAGCAAACTTGGAAAGAGTTCATTCAAGTTTTAAAAAGTTATTGTCCGGAAACATAATTTTAAATTTGCACCAGTGTGGCTCCACCTATATGTGGAACGGCATGAAAAACAATGCCAAACGAGAAATTGAGGCAAGGTACCTACACACCAAATTTGGAATGAATCGGTTCAGGTTTTCAAAATTTATTGTCTGGAAACATTTAACTTGGCTTCCAGGTGGTCCCCCTATACACGAATCAACATGAGAAACATTCTCAAGCCAGAGCCTGAGGTAAGGTACTGCACACCAAATTTGTATAGAGTCCTAAAAGGTTTTCAAAAGTTATTGTCTGGAGATGCAATTTTAACTTGGCCCCAGGTGGCGCCACTCAGAGGCAGACTGGCAAGAGAAACAATTCCAAGCAAGATCTATAGACAAGGGACCTACTTACCAAACACAAAAACATGGGTCTGTGCCTGATAAATTGAAACCTTTTGGGTTTGCAATTCATTGAGGAGTGGCAGAATTATCCCAATATTGCAGACAACACACAAATGTCAACTCCTGCAAAGATATATTGGAGATATATATGCTCAAACACAATATATCAGGGTCGGACGAGGGCTAGTTTGGGAGATAGACGGTGCGGCTCGGCGCCCTGGGGGTGGGGGCATGCTCTCCTTGAGGGTAGTGGTAGGTGTGCTGACATGAAAGCCATAGAAAGCTCCCTGTACATGAAACAACCACACTGACAACTGCATGCCATCATCTGTCAGTCTGGAAAACCACAAGGTCGAATTCAGTTCAATTCAGGAAATTGATCATATGCGCAGTGTGCACACAAAGTTTAGAAACTCAGTTGTAATTTATATAGACACAAATTGTTCGTGCAGAAGCTTTAGGATAAATCATATGATGTGGAATACAATTATTTGATAGCAAAATTGACAGAAATGTTGTCCTTCATTTTAAGATAAGAAAAAAAAAACAAAAAAAACAGGAGTTCAGTATTTCATATAATACATCTGAAATAAAATATGGTTCGTGCAAAAGCTTTAGGGTAAATCATATGATGTGGAATACAATTATTTGATAGCAAAATAGAAGGAACATTTAAGATGACACGAAATTAAAAAAAACAGGAGTTCAGTACTGCGAGGATTTCCCCGCCAGTTATTTCATATTATGCTTCTGAAATAAAAAAAATATGGTTCATGCAAAAGCTTAGGATAAATCATATGATGTGGAAGAGAATGATTTGATAGCAAAATTGAAGGAAGTGTTGTCTTTCATTTAGGGCGACACGGAATTCAAAACTAACAGCGGTTCGGTACTGCGGGAATTCCCCCGCTAGTTATTTCATAATATAATTCTGAAATAAAATATGGTTCTTGCAAAAGATTTAGTGTAAATCATATGATGTGGAATAGAGGGACTGGACAGCAAAATTTAAGAAAATGGTGTCCTTCATTTAAAGCGACATGAAATTCAAAACTAACAGCGAGAAGCGGAAGAAAGAAGAAAATGACAAACACATTAGGGGCCGTGTGGTCATATCATCCAAGTTGCCACATGAACAGGTACAATAAAAGCGTACCTGAGATATAACCCATCACGAATCGTTAGATTCTTGGTATGTGCTTTAGAATAGGCTAACCGGAAGACTATACTGTGAAGTCATGTGGCTCTGTCAGTATGTCGGCACTTCTTCCAACTTCCCTTATATGCGCTGTAATCCCTAGGGATGCCTAATCAGACAAAGCATTTGGAAGTTATCGCTTGTGAAGAATTTGAATGGAAACCAGACATGCACAGAAGATTGGAACAAGACCCAGTGGCGTCACCTTCAGGTGGATCTTGCTGAAACGCAATACCAACCCACCTCTGGTCACAAGGAGTGTATATGCTAAATTTCGAAGGAATCCGACAAACCTTTTGGAAGTTATCACCTGTGAAGAATTTAAACAGACATCCACAGGCACAAAGAGAGCAAGACCCATTTTAACTGGAACGGATACGAAGAAGCGAAACTCAGTGGCGCCAACTTCAGGCAGATGTTGCTGAAATGCAGTAGCAACCAGCGTCTTGTCGCAAGATATGCGTATGCTGACTTTCGGGAGAATCCGACGAAGCGATTGGATGTTATCACTTGCGAAAAATTTTAACAGGCGTCCACGGACACAAAGAAGCAAGACCCATTTTGACCCATTGGCGCCACCGTCAGGCAGATGTTGCTGAAATGCAATACCAAATGGCGTCTTGTCGCAAGGAATGCGTATGCCAAATTTCGAAACAATCCAAGTTATCGCTTGCGGAAAATTTGAACAGGCATCCATGGACGTCCACGGACATCCACGGACACAAAGAAGCAAGAACCATTTTAAAGAACCGCGTTGCGGCGGGGGACAAAAACAAAACTGGATCTGTGCAAGGTTACACGAACCGGATATTGTAGGCCTATAACTGTTACCCGATTCAACTGGGTACACGAAGAATCGATGATCGGGCGATTGATACTGACTTGAAATCGATTATCGTACAAATTACAAGCGTCTAGTCCGTCATTCATAATCCAGCCGTCGTCCATTAGAGAATATCCGCGTCCATAATCCAAAGACCTATTCGACATCACCGTGGAATTATCACTCCAAGCAGGGTGGTTCCCTGGAGACTGCTTTATCCCGTTATTCCCGATTCGTTCATATTTTGACGCATTGCTCATTTACGGTGTCTCACGAGCCAAGCATGATGGGCACCAGTCGTGTTTACCATGGGAATTACTGCAAGTCTCCTAATGTGCACAGATACACCATCTTGACTCTACAGAGGATATACAATTATTCGGATTCAGTTTTTGAACCATATTTATACGCCATAACACATTTGAACCAAATTGATAGAAATATAATTCCTCGACAAAGGAAGTATTGAGTCACCCAATTGTGCAAAATGATCCACTGAATTTAAGAGTGGATTCGTCGAAACTATATTCAATCGAAAATTTTGCCATTACATTGTATTGATTGAGGAAATATGCATAACGTCATCATCTGTGAATGCTGCAATTCCATATACTCTGAATGTTTTAAATCGAGACTATACAGGGACTGCATGTAAACCATTAATAGCGGACCTACATTAGACGAACGTTATATACATTATCAGAAATGTATCATTTCAGAGCCTGTTGACCGATTATCTCTTGCAAACCTGTTAATAGTTTCATTTGAATTAGATATTCAAATCAATATTCAAGTTCCTTCTTGTGAATTTCAAATACGACAAATATTTCGGTAGAGAACCACACAATTACCGTCAAACAAATGGTAAGGAAGCACATTAGCATTCATACTCATTCCTTCGAAAGATGAAGATGCAACAAATTGTCATAACACCTATTTACAATATTGTATGAGACCAGATTGTAACTGTCTGGTGAATGACAACAGAAATACTGGTTGAATCCATGACAATATATAACGTTTGTGTCTCAAATCTTCACCTGTTATCACTTAAATGCCAATATCCTCCATTTGGAGATCTCCTGCAAACAAAATTATCTCCCTTGATCGCTGCGTCGATCGTCCGCCAGGTGGCGTGCTCTCCGCGCATGTCCATCACTCTTTTTCCTTTGCAGTCTTGGTGACAAGACCAGTTTTGAAAGAGCTCCTGTAAACAGTAACTTTTGGATTGTTATAGACGCACTCTAGGGTTATTTTTTTCTCCCGTGAGTTCATTATGAACCAACGTAGTCGCCCAGCTATAAAGATTTATAAGGAACGAATCATGTCGTCAGTTTTAACCAGTTAAAGACTTGCATTTTCTTTGTTTTCAAGCGCAGGGCACAGGTGTGTTTACAGTCAAGTGACATGCCGTGAATGTGCAGACTGGGACGACGTGACCTGGCATAGCTATCCTATGGCGACGCAGTCAACTCTGGAGAGCGGCCACTGACCTGGCAAGATGTCCAGCTGAGAAGCAAGCTACTCAGGCCTTCTTCAACGACTTGGCTGTAAACGAAGTTTTTCCTACCAGCAACTTATCGTTGAACGATACTGTTGCCAGTAGAATCTTCACAACAGTCCCGTGAATCAGTACAGATCACGGACACAGGATCACAGCTCCACGGCGAAGAGCAGTACCCTGGAGCTACATTTCAAGACGGTGAACAAGTTACAGACCCAAGACACGGCCTAGTTCAAGTTCACCGGAGAAGATGAGTTACGGACTCTATACCGGAGCCGTTACAACCACAGATCTGGGCAGACCTCGGATTACAGTTCCCGTTCATCCAAGCCTCCGCAACTCAAGAAAGACAAGTCTTCCAGCCGGGACCTGGTGAAGAACCGGGACCCAGCAAAGAGCCGTACCCTGGGCCTTCAAGCGGGAACGGTGGACAAGTCTACAGTCCGGAGCACAGACCGGGACTACCAAGGACCTCGACACCACAGAGCGCCGGGACTCCGACTGCAGAGCACCTCGGACCCGACCATCGGAGAGAGAGGTTACTTCCAGAGGCGGTACTACGGCCCGGAGCCGTACCGCGGAACGGAGAACGACACGGACCTATGAAGTTCGGACTTATCCAGTACGCCGAGAGTCTACGTCTCACCGGGAGTCCACACCTACAGGCCACGGACTTTAGATCAGCATACGGGACCATGGCTCTGAGAGATCACGGCCCAATGCAGAACTCCAAGACCCCGTCAAGCCAAGAGCCTACAGGGACTACCGGGATACCGAGAGAATAGGCAAAGTGCAGACCAGTCAAGCCCAAGCCACGGCGATACGGTTTACTTCTACTGCACCGGCTAGAGTGCTGACACGGACTCTACTAGACAGCCCCGTCACAGACACGGATCAAAGCGAGTCCTCGGATACCAACTCCCGTTCATCCAAGTCCCCAAAGAACCGCCGTACCCCGGAGACACAGACGGACACGGCGAAGAAGGCAGTCCGAGAATCAAGATCACGGACTCCACCACTACAGCGGGACCCTGGCTCAAGCACAGCTCACCGGTTCCACGGCACGGAGTCACGGCCCTATACGGGACGCCGGGAGTCGGACAAGACAAAGGCCTACAGGGACCGGGATTCCAAGGAATCACGGCCCTATCCAGAGAGCCGTACCACGGAACGGGAGACATCACGGCCCTATCCAGAGAGCCGTACCACGGAACGGGAGACCTCACGGACCTATCCAGACCGCCGTGACTCCGATACCGGAGCACCGCGGGAGGAAACTACAGCCCGGAGCCGTACCACGGACCCGGAGCCGTACCACGGAGCGGGATGCCACACGGACCTATCCAGCGCGCCGAGAGTCTACATCTGAGAAGTCACGGACTCAAGCAGAACGGACTTATACAGATCACCGAGACTCCACATCCAAGGAGTCACGGACTTACGAGGAACGGACTCAGCCAGAACGCCGTGAGCCGGCCTCTACTCCAGCTTGGACCCGTACAACGGAGCCACACCTCGGTACTACGGCAAGCAGATCTCGTAAACGAAGTCGCACACCGTTACAACGCCGAGATTCCTATCCTGTACGTCATCATCGGGAGAGGGACCGTCCTAGACGTCGGACCCCTTCACCTAGTCCAGCCTACCGGAGTCGGTACCATAGGGACCATACCCCGGAGCGACCTTACAACAGACGAGGGAAAAGCCGTTCACCGGTTTCTCGTCAACAAGCATTGATGGCGAGGCGCGGACGTCTACCCACCATCACCGTAGCCCGGAGCATCGGGATAAAACGGAAGTCCAGAGATGAACAGGGACTCGTAGATCACCATTCTGGACCTGCCCCCAAGGAACAGACTTCTGCTCCAGGGGTACCTTCCAAGGCAAGCCTGGTCAAGAAGCACAGTCATCTCCAGGCTTCACAGCCCCTTACCAGGGTAGAGTTCGTTCATCGGAGACCCGTGAGATGACACGACCCATTCTTCTAGCAACGGTGGGAGGCCCGTTGGCCGAGTGATTTAGATCCCCGACTTACAGTGCTGGCAATTAGGTGCCTGACTCTGGGGTCGCTGGTTCGAATCCTGCACGGGATTCGACCAGACTCAGACTCGGACTATGAGGATCACGCACGACGTTCCACTTCCTCGGCATCCTCATCTCATACAGATCCACCTCCTACGTCAGGCGGAGGTAGAAGAATAAGACATGCTACCCTTCAAAGTCAGGATAGCGGCGGTACACACGTTGACTCCAGAGATGCCCAGACCGGTGGCCGGCGATGACAAGCAGCCTGATGACCCCGCCGGGAACGAGAAACTTACTAAGGCACCTCTTTACGGTTTAAACAAACCTTCTGAGGAGGAAGCTGCGCCAACCTGCGCACCATCTCCAGCATCAGTCAACCTATACGACGCACTGGATCGACAATTGGAGACTTCGTCATCTCTCCAGGAGCCCGGTCCTTACAAGGCTTACACTCTTCACGGAGACAATCCACCGTTCAGGGCCCGAAGTCTGAACCGGATCTTGACAGACTTGAACTTCACGAGGACACCAGCGGGGGTACTTCAACAGAAGCAAGCCTGTGCTGTGGAAGATATGATGCTGACACAACACAGAATTACATCATACTCTGATTGGTTCCTGACAGCTATTTCCAAGGTGATTCAGGATCCAGACGTGAAGCATAGAGGGATCCTTGACCTTTTCACGGCCCAAGATGGAATTCTTCGGCGCCTTATCGACTCTAACAGAGGAGGTCGCCACGGAGGTTTTCTCCGGTCAGAACTCGGACAACCCAAGCTAGATGCTCAGAGTGGTGTTCGCCCTTACAAGAAAGGACAGTTCCAAGGTAAAGAGGGAATCTTCCGACCGGGACAGGGGCAACCTCGTCAGTCAGAATTGATGGTTCTCAAGCTTCACCTTCAAACCACTAGTCATCCTTTCATCCTTCCCAAGCTTCGAGTCTTCACTCACCTGATTCTGATGATATAGAAGATCAGCGTCACTCTTTGTCAAGTTTTCGTCGAAGAAGTCAGTCCTTACGTGAGGTCTACTCCAAGTCCCGACACTTCATCTGACGATCATCCTCAGTCTTCTAAGAGCCGGATCCTACTCCTCATCGGATAATCTAGGACTCCACCTACACCCGACATCATGATCAAGGGAATCTATTTCAGGAGAAACGGCTAGTCGGTTTTGACTTAACCCGTTTTTCTTTGGGGTGAGACATCCAGTCTACAGTGGGCAAGCCTAGTTTCACATTGAGGTCCCTTCCAAGGCCAAGTCAACACGGACTCGGACACTGGAATAGGACACGAGGATAAAGTCATCTCTAATCCGGAATGCGAATTAGGACTCCAGAACAGAGCCTGGGACTCCAGCATTCATCGGGATGACAGTAGAGACCGGACCAGACGACGGAGCCGGACACTTACTGAGCATATTCGACTCTACAGGAGTTGGACTCCGACTCCCGATTGTCGTCACTTTTCGACGTTTCCAGAGGCCTTCTTCGAGTTTCGCCTCGATGATCATGGCGGTCCAGGGATATTTCCAGGGACCCCACGGATTATGTAGTACGGCTACATTCAAGCGGCAAGCAGGTTTCCGGCATATGGAACCTGCACCGAGAACCAGACCATCAACACCATGACCCAGAGGTCCGTTGGATGGAACTACAGTCTACTACTCACCCGGGACCTAGCACAGTTTTGGCTAGCTCCAGGTACTCCTCATTACAGTTTCTCAACTACAACTGCTCCTGAGGGCAAGAACAAGCAATCTAAGGATGCTCGTCCCGGAACATCTTCACCCCCTTCCAGAGTGGCGAAGTTCACATTCACCGATGCGGAATTCATAGCTTAGAGGGGTCCATTAGTCCGGCAACAGATAGCCGACACATCACATGGATACCACGATAGACAAGCAACGCATCATCTTCCTTAGGGATATCTACGCTAAGAGGAGGTTGCGGTTGTACAACACATCAGCATTGATTACGAACGTTCAGTACGGTCGTCAGTTGCGTCAAGTTTGGGGGGGAGCAAGATTCCAGTCACTGTCTTCTAGAAACATCGACACTGGTCCTAGCAGCACGGTATCAGCAATACCATGTCACAACACCATGTGTTTCACATCACTTCAGGGTTCCCGCCGACAGCTTCCTCCAAGTCCTACAGGGTACTACAACCGGAAGATCACTTTTCCACGGAGGCACCGGGACCCGCAACGGCCGAACCCCCACGTCTGCTACGGTCCAGATTTTCCTTGCAGACCAGGGTTTTTCTCCAGGACCAATTGTACAGACAATGACAGCAGCAAGCTACTATTTACTGTACAGTCGCATCAAGCCCGGAGAATGTACTATAGTAGAGGACCTGTGGCCAACACTGTTTCTGTTCCAGCAACAGCTGGTTTTTCCTTCTGCATCTGTATCAGGGCAGGGAATCTCAGTCAAGCAGTACACAGGGGTATCACTCAGCATCATCCAGGGTTGTCAAGTTCACCCACGGAATCGACTACATTCCAGCATTTCGGCTTCCATGGTCTTCACCTTACAGTCTCGCCGAACACATCAATTACCACCCAAGGAGACCTGGATGTGGTACTAGGGCATTCTTACGCCTGCCATTCAAACCAGTTCTACCAACTGTAGTCAAGATCCTGTCCTGCAAGACAGCTCCATGACAGTCTTCACTACGCAATCAGAGCATTGCGCAGTAGAACCTAGTTCCTTGACAGGGATGACAGACTGGTCAACCAGATCCTTTCATCCCATCCCGGATTTCGTCATTTAGAACGATTCCACACGTCAGGGACCAGACGTCCAAAGACTGTACCAGATTCCAGCGCTAACAGATTTCGTGTACCTGCTGGAGGAGAAGAGGGTTTTTATATCCAGTCAGAGGCCTGGAGCACTCTTTATAGAACCGACAAGGGGTTCCAGCTGTCTTCCTCTCTCATCACTTCTAACAGACCCATCAGCGGACATCACTAGTTCATGATCACCGTCTGGGTTGAAGAAGACTGCCGACTGGTTTAACCAACTCGCCATCAACGCTCCTTCTCCTTTATGGAGACATCGTCTCACAAGATTAGAGCCAGTGTGACGTCCGGGCCACTTTGGGGAAAACTTATCGTTGAACGATACTGTTGACACCTGCGCTTGGACGATCAATTCAACTCATGCTGATGGCTATCTTCAGATATGTCTGTACAGACAGATATTATGACTACACTGGGCCTATAGCTACAGCCCAGGGTATAGTCTACCACTCCTATCAAAAGGGGGGGGGGGCGCCGCTCAAGCAAGCAAGATCCCGACAATTCCACAAGCATAGAGGACAGACCATGCCGGAGACGAAGGGACTTCAAGGCATCACGATGGCATCTGATTATCTAGCCAAGTATGCGAGCAAAGGGTAGGAACAGAGTCCACCTCTCGCCGCATTACTTGTAATACCTCGAACTCCCTATGCCTCTATACGACACGGGAATTATCAGGATATTACTGGGCATATTAGATTTACAAAATCAGAACAAGGCGTGCTCCGCTTAATCCAAAAGCAAGTCACAAGGCCGGCTACCCAACCTCCTCTGTTGGGAGTCTGGCATTTAAGTGATAACAGGTGAAGATTTGAGACACAAACATTAAACATTTATAAATAATGTTAGTGTTTGTTATCAAATCAAACCTGTTATCAACGTTGATTTGCCCAACCCATCCTCCCCTCTTTGCTCGGCCTTGACTCAAAACAGGTCTTGCTCAACATGGGAAAAAGATTGATGGACATGCGCGGAGAGCACGCCACCTGGCGGACGATCGACGCAGCGATCAAGGGAGATAATTTTGTTTGCAGGAGATCTCCAAATGGAGGATATTGGCATTTAAGTGATAACAGGTTTGATTTGATAACAAACACTAACATTATTTATAAATGTTTAATATTTGTTTACAATTAATCTCTGAAAAAAAATATCTTATCTAGTCAGCCCGATGTGTTAATTAGACGTTTAAATGTGCGTACATGTACAAGAAATGACGCCTGATCGGCCAGTTTTACTGCTAATTCATGTGTACGTATCTCGCACTCATTGAAGAATTTTTAGTGGAACTTTGTTTGCTACATCTCTCTGGTTATGTTATCATGGATTCCACTCATCACTGGTGCTTCGGTCCTAAACATACAAATGTAGGTATGTGAACCATTATCATGTTTGTGCCAAAATTCCTTTTGAATGTCTCGTATCTTCGCAAAATGTGGTTAGAGTGTTCATGCAGGACAGACAACGGACTGCAAAAATATTTTATTGCTGCTGGCTCAAACAAGAAGGCACAATTTTTACTTCACAAAAAAAACAGTTTTCGTTAAAGTTTTACATTGTTGTATTCTGGATTTCCAAGTGGGAGATAGTATTTCCATTGTACATGTATTGCATTATAGTATTGCAGAATATAATCCTTTTTGTTGCCTTCACCATGTAACTTGAATGCATTGTTTGGAATAATTCTAAAATTTTCATCATATTACAGCTCCATCTGTGCCAACGTTGAAGGATGCAGTGACGGGAAATGAAATTATAACTGTGCGATGGACACCTGGTATTGGTAAAGCTGATAATTTCGTTGTCCAGATTACCAGAACTGGGGGAATTACCAAAGAGAATAATGTTTCCTTCCAACCTGATCAGCAGGATTACAGCTCTAGTTTCACCAACCTATTGTCAGGATCATACGTTATCAAGGTGAAGGCAGTGTCAGCTGGTCTGCCATCTATTGACAAAAATCAAACTGTCGTTCTTGGTAAGTTGAGATTTGCTAACATTTACCTGATTTGCTAACATTTACCTTTTGAGGGGGAGTGTTGCAGAAATTGCTGAACTTCAATGAATGTGTCCTTGGGAAGTAACTCGTAACAATGGCATATCCAAAAGAATAAATATTTCTCTGTAAGATTTTTTTTACTTTTGAGCAATATTCATATCAATGAGGGAATCCTGGAAATAGCATGTATTTCAATGTGGTTTTAGGGCTCAGCCCAAATTGTTTAGTTCATGTGCAATCATGCAGTGAACATTCAAGGTGTTTGCTTAGATTTTTACTGCATATTACTTTTTAGCTGGCCTGTACAAAGTACAGGGAGAGTTTTTGTTGTGACCCTGGCATCAGCGGTGTCCAATAAATTGCATTAAGGCCTGTTTCTCTGAAGATATTGCCTGAATTCCTGCCATCTCGGGGATATTATAGAATAGTTGCATTCCACATTATTAATGCGGTGTAATTAATCTGAAATGGCATATATTCTGTGTTGAGGGTTCTTTCTTAGGAGATAATGATTTGATTCCTTCCAAACTTGGCATATCATCTGGCATGTCTGGTGTGACCAAATGGGGATATTACAGGAGAGATACATGTAGAGAGAACGTCACGTTCAGCAATATATAGCGACAATGGGGATATTACAGAATCGTTGAATTCTGCAAATATACGGAGGTCAAATTAACCTGAAAATTAACCTGAAAACTCAGAACACATTGACCTACATGTAGGTCCTGTGTTAAGGACTGTTTCTTTGGCAATGATACCTTGATTCCTTCCAAACATGGAATACATATACGTAACATTGTGTTAAGGGGAGACGCGGGTTAAAAAAATGGAAAATGAGATTTTGTATTTTTTACGTCTATGATGTGCCCAAATTTCGCATAAATAAATGTATTGGCTGACAAAATCATTGAAAATAGTTTAATTTAATACTTAATTACTCATGTCACTCCCTTAGCAACCGCTCAGAGCGAAATGGCGGATGTTTGATCGCTTCAACTGTTTGAAGCGTGAAAGAAACAATAAATCATGCCTACGTATGCACAATTTTTGTAACGTTTGAACGCGCCAAGTTGTCAAGGAAATAGTAGAAACGACTCGGGGCTGTAGAAACCGAATAAAAGTACAGTTTTTACGCTCTAGAGCGCCACTTTGATGGCGTACAGCAGACCATTTGGCTAGCAAATGTTTATGGCCCATTTTCTCTAAAATCAGTTTTCCGGCCAATATCGTTCCTAAGGAAAAATCGTTTGCCGCTATTTATTTATGGATGTTCAAGAAAAATTCAGGGAATATTCCTACGATATGAACACATATTATTGAATGGTTTTCAGTGGGAAATTATGTTATGTGACTGTTACCAGTGGAAATCTTTTGTAGCTATTTTTTTCCGTGAAAAGTATTACCAACTTTGTAGTTATGTAAATCAATGATTATCACCATAATACCATATAAAAATGTTTTAATAATGTGTATACACGCTTAGTAATGTAAAATATAAATGTTTTGTTTAATAAAAATCAAAACACGGGTCAGACGATTTTTCCTCATACATGTCATAATGTTTATTGAAAATGACCAGGTGGCGCTGCTGGTGTGGTTCTAGTCACGTGACCACCCTGAAAATTTGCATACAATCATATTTTATCCATCTCTGCACCTGTACAAAATTTCATGGTCCTAGGTTTAGCAGAACCGGAGATCCAGCATATGCACCCAAGTCAACCCTCGTCACCCCGCATGGTTCGAGGGAAATATTACAGAATCATTGTATTTTGCACATATTAATAGGTCTAATTCGTGTATACCCCTAAAGGGTGACAGACATGCATTTGGTTTTCGGTTTATTGTCCTCCGCCACGAAGTGGTGGGATGAATTGGAAAAGCTAGCCGTCCGTCCGTCCCACATCTTGTGAACGCGATATCTTGAGAACAATTTGACCAATCGACTGCATGTTGGGGAGGTGCTTCACATCAGTTAGATGGCCATTGGTATTGATTTTCACTGAGGTGTACACGTAATCCAAGATGGCCGCCATGAACCATATTGGATTCTATCCATCCCACATCTTGTGAACGCGATATCTCGAGAACAATTCTACCAATCGACTTCAAACTTGGGAAGGTTCTTTGCATCAGTTAGACGGCCATTGGTATTGATTTTTACTGAGGTGTGCAATCCAAGATGGCTGCCATTGACCATATTGGATTCCATCCGTCCCACATCTTGTGAACGCGATATCTCGAGAACAATTCAACCAATCGACTTCAAACTTGGAAACTTTCTTCACCTCAGTCAGATGGCCATTGGTATTGATTTTCACTGAGGTACGTAATCCAAGATGGCTGCCATGGACAATATGGGATTCACTCCATCCCTGTCTTGTGAACGCGATATCTCGAGAACAAATCAACCAATCGACTTCAAACTTGGGAGGGTTTTTCACATTAGTTAGACGGCCATTGGTATTGATTTTCACTGAGGTACGTAATCCAAGATGGCTGCCATTGACCATATTGAATTCTGTCCATCCCACATCTTGTGAACGCGATATCTCGAGAACAGTTCGACCAATCGACTTCAAACTTGAGAAGGTGCTTCACATCAGTTAGACGGCCATTGGTATTGTTTTTCAATGAGGTACGTAATCCAAGATGGCTGCAATTGACCATATAGGATTCCATCCGTCTCAGATCTTGTGAAAGCGATACCTCAAGAACAATTCGACCAATCGAATTTAAACTTGGGAAGGTTCTTAACATCAGTTAGATGGCCATTGGTATTGATTTTCACTGAGTTACGTAATCCAAGATGGCTGCCAGTGACCATATTGGATTCCGTCCATCCCACATCTTGTGAATGCGATATCTTGAGAACAAATCAACCAATCGACTTCAAACTTGGGAAGGTTCTTAACATCAGTTAGATGGCCATTGGTATTGATTTTCATTGAGGTACGTAATCCAAGATGGCTGCCATTGACCATATTGGATTCCATCCCTCTCGCATCTTGTGAACGTGATATCTCAAGAACAATTTGACCAATCGACTTCAAACTCGAGATGGTGCTTCACATCAGTTAGACAGCCATTGGTATTGATTTTCACTGAGGTAGTATGTAATTCAAGATGGTTGCCATTGACCATCTTGGATTCTGTCCATCCTGCATCTTGTGAACATGATATTTTAAAACAACTCAACCAATCGACTTCAAACTTGAGAAGGTGATTCACATCACTTAGATGGCCATTGGTATTGATTTTCACTGAGGTACGTAATCCAAGATGGCTGCCATTGACCATCTTGGATTCCGTCCATCCTGCATCTTGTGAATGCGGTATCGTGAGAACAATTCGTCCGATTGACTTCAAACCTGAGAAGGTGTCTCACATCAGTTAGATGGCCATTGGTATTGATTTTCATTGAGGTAGTATGTAATCCAAGATGGCTGCCATTGACCATCTTGGATTTCACTCACCCATATTGTATGCATATGTGTTGTGAACTCGATATCTTGATCTATTCCACCCATCGATTTATAAACCTCACCATCCACAAATCCATATAGAACTACAGACTTACATTCCAGTGTTACACTACCCATTACTGCTTCCCAGACCGCCTCAAAATTGTCTCAACAATTCCAGATAAACGTCTCTTTCCACATACACATATCCACTTTCCAAGTTATATTTAAGGAGATATTGGAAGCATATATGCTGTATGCTCTCAAACAGGCTACTTGGCGGAGGACCTGCTAGCTACTCAGCTTGTTTTAAATTAAGTACGAGGAACAAACATCTACGGACAGTCAGAGTGTGTACGTATAATGAATGATTGAAGACATATCAGCCCATATCTATACATTCAAGACAATTTTGAAGAGACACTGAGATGTTTGGCTTTCGACAATTCTGCATGTTGACCAGGATCTCACTGAAACAAAATACAAGACCGGTTCTTACACGTGTACCCATATTTATTATATACTTGGTGATGAGATGGTGAAAATTATCAATCGAATAAAAGCGATATTTTCACTGCAGTGATGATATCAAATATATCATCACTGTGATATGACTAATGACATCACAGTGCACAAATACATGTCACCGTGGTCACAGTGATAAGGCAATTAACCCAACCGCCACAAAGTTTATGCTCCAAAGAAGAACAAGCTAAATATTTGGGAAGGATTTGTATGTTATTATGCCTTATGATGACCATATTATGACAGGAAATAAAGCACAAATAGGCATAAAATGAATAAGAAATACCCAGAATGACGAATGGGACCGGCTCGTCCCATACACGTGCACCTATACAAGCACGTGTACAGCGACAGACCATGACTGCAGGGTCAGAGCAGTGCAGAGTGGAACACTAACTAGCGGGGAAAATAAAACGCATTCCTCAGTTGAAGTCTCGAAATTGGGGTCCTATCTTGAAAATGTTGTACCAAAGTTGATGAGAAAACACGAAAAACAACTCAATTCAATGACAGTGAACTCCTATCAGTGAGTATTCATTCAGGCCTACAACACCTATAATATAGCTCCACACATGCAACAACAACCATGCATGACCAGTAAATATAAATCTGGCTATAACTTACCCTAACCGGTCGATTTTTCTGAATCATAATTGTACTGTTTGGGTAGACATGAACGAAATCGAGGGCAAATCGCCGAATGCAGATTTCACTTGAAATGAGAACATTCTGTGCAAAGACACAACACCGTGTTGAACGAAGGGGGTCAACGAGAAACCAGTGTGTCAGTCCTGTCCGATTGTAGACAGCGAGGCAAGCCAGCCTTTCTGCCATAGGGAGGTTGGGGAGGGGAGGGGGGGGTCAGTTGGCTGACGGGGCGGCATGAAAATTGTTTATTTGAAGGAAAAAGCTAATAAAATTGATGAGATCTGCTGGATGTTGAATTGGTGAGAGTGAATTCCATGGCCATTTGTCATTCTATGACTCAACAACTTGTATTTCCACAGCTCCAGCTAGTGTTTCAATATATAGTGAGCCTAAGTCCAGAAGTTTTCTGTTGACATGGAACAAGACAGACACTGGTATTACAAACTTCCGTCTATTGGTGAAGAAAGAGCCGTCCTGTCTGTGGGAGATACTGTTCACTGAAGAGGGGAATAATGTAAGTGAATATTATCACTATGACTACTTATACATGTAATTCAGAGATTCATACACACAATAATCATTACAACCATTTTCATGAATCAAGAATTGAGTGTTGAACCCATAATCGGACAAGAGTATTGGTGTTTGTGTCCCAAATCTTCACCTGTTATCACTTAAATGCCAATATCCTCCATTTGGAGATCTCCTGCAAACAAAATTATCTCCCTTGATCGCTGCGTCGATCGTCCGCCAGGTGGCGTGCACTCCGCGCATGTCCATCACTCTTTTTCCTTGCACTCTTGGTTACAAGACCTGTTTTTGAAGAGCTCCTGTAAACAGTAACTTTTGGTTGTTATAGACGCACCCTAGGGTTATTTTTTTGGTCTGTAAGTTCTAGTATGGCTAACGTAGTCACCCAAACTATCAAGAATAGTAAGAGATGTGAATCATGTCGTCAGTTTTGGCCCGTAAGGGACTCGCATGCTTTTTGTTTTAAATGCAGGGCACAAATTTGCTACAGACAATGTACCTGTGCCGAGTGTGTGAACTGGGACGACGCTACCTGGGTTAGCTACGCAGCTGCTAGACGTACTCAACTATTGAGGGCTGCCGGTGACCAGAGGAAGGGACCTGCTGAAAAAGCAGAAGCAAATCAGGCCCTCATGCAAGACTTATCGCTGAACGAAGAGACAGCCTCAGCGACGACTTTAAGCCCGGAGATACCCCCCAGCGGCATAGTCCTAAAGTCAACAATACCTTCGAAGAACAAAGGACAGACCGGGCAAGCCCAAGCCACAGCGACACGGTCTACTCCTACTACACCGGCTAGAGTGCTGACACGGACTCTACTAGACAGCCCCGTCACAGTCATGGATCAAAGCGACTCCTCGGATAACAATTCACCTTTATCCAAGTCCACAAAGAACTACCGTACCCCGGAGACGAAGCCCTACACGGGACGCCGGGAATCGGACAAGCCAAGAGCCTACAGGGACCGGAGCCGTACCCCGGAAAAATACACCTCACGGACCCATCCAGACCGCCGTGACTCCGATACCAGAGCACAGCGGAAGGAAGCCACAGCCCGGAGCCATACCACGGCCGAGAGCCGTAACACGGACACACGGACCTATCCAGCACACCATGAAGCAACATCTGAGAAGTCACAGACTCAACCAGAACGGACTTATACAGATCACCGAGACTCCACATACAAGAAGTCACGGACTTATGAGGAACGGACTCAACCAGAACGCCGTGAGCCGGCCTCCACTTCAACCGGGACCCGTACAACGGAGCCACACCCCGGTACTACGGCAAGCAGATCTCGTAAACGAAGTCGCACACCGTTACAACACCGAGATTCCTACCCTGTACGTCATCATCGGGACAGGGACCGCCCTGTACGTCGGACCCCTTCACCCTTCCGGAGTCGGTACCATAGGAACCATACCCCGGAACCACCTTACACCAGACAAGGGAGAAGCCGTTCACCGGTTCCCCGTCGACAGCCACGCACGGAGCACCGGGATAAACCAGAGCAGCGGAATATACCCAAGGAACCTAGCTTGGTCAAGAAGCCCAGTCATCCCATTACCGTGGTACAGATCCCTTCACCGGAGACCCATGAGATGACACGACACCATTCTGCTAGTGACGCAGACTCGGATGCAGATCACGAGGATTACGTACGACGTTCCACTTCGCCATCCTCGTCTCATGCAGAGTCACCTCCCTCCCACCAGTCGGAGGTAGAAGACAAGAACAAGGACGGAGTACCCTTTAGAGCCAGGATAGCGGCGGTACACACGCTGGTTCCAGAGATGCCCAAACCGACGGTCGGCGATGACAAACAGCTAACCGACCTCACCCGGAAACGGAGAAAACTTACAGCGGCAACTCTCTATGGACTGAACAAGCCTTCTGAGGAGGAAGATGCGCCAACCTGCGCACCATCTCCGGCATCAGCTACCCTGTATGACACACTGGATCGACAGTTAAAGACTTCGAAATCTCTCCAGAAACCCGGTCCTTTCAAGACTTACACCCTTCACGGGGACAATTTACCATTCAAGGCCCCGAAGTCGGACCCGGATCTTGACAGACTGTTGAATTTCTCAAAGACGCCAGCGGTGGTACTTCAACAGAAGCAGGCCTGTGCTGTGGAGGACATGATGCTGACACAACACAGGATTACATCTTACTCCGATTGGTTCCTGACGGCTATTTCCAGGGTGATTCAGGATCCAGACTTAAAGCATAAAGATGGATCCCTGACTTTCTCACAACCCAAGGTGAACTTTCTCACAGCCTTTATCGATTCGATGAACAAGTCTAATGTGGATCTCATGGAAACAGGGGCGTTTACCTATGCTACGATGGTGCAGGCTCGACGAGCGGCATACCTTAAACATCCAAAGTCTGAGGTTTTGGAATCGGTGAAGAATGAACTGGCACAGCAACCCTTGTCATCTGAGTATCTCTTCAACCAGGCCATTTCGACAGTCATGCCTGCCGTCAATGACGAAAAGACTTCCCGCATGATCGGAGCCCTAACCTACAGCAAGAATAAAGGCAAGGGCAAGGGTAAAGGTCAAGGCAAATCGACCAGAGGAGGACGTCCTACGCAGCCATCACATCCAGACTCGAGCAGTCTACCCAAGCAGGACGGCCAACAGAATTTTCGTTCCTACGGGAAAGGACCATTTCGTGGCAGAGGAGGGAAGTTTCCTGATCGGGGCAGAGGGAAACCCGACCGTCGGAATTGACGGTCCCCAGCCTCAGTTTTTAACCCGTCATCATCATCATCCTTTCATCCTCCCAGATTTCAAGGTATTCAATCATCCGGTCGTAGGCGGATGTCTACAGATATTCTGGCGGAACTGGAAGCTTATCACAGACGACAAGTGGGTCACCAGATCACTCAGAGATGGAGTATTCCTCACTTTCCTAGAGTACCCCAAGCTCATCACCAGACCCAAACCATCACGTCTTCCAGTTCGGCCAGAACATGTACGGACATTACTGGAGTCAGTACAAGTGTTATTGGACAAGGGCGCGGTCAGGGAATTACCCGTGGAAGAAGCAAGTCCAGGATTCTACAGTCCTGTCTTCCTCGTGCCCAAGAAGGACACAGATCAGCTTCGCATGATTATAAACCTACGTCGACTCAACGACACTCTAGCGCCACCTCCACACTTCAAAATGACATCAGTTCCAGCATTACGGTCCCGCCTAAAACCGGACGATTGGCTAGCATCCATCGACCTCCAGGATGCATACCTTCATGTTCCCATTCATCAACATCATCGCCGATATCTTCGATTCATCATTGCCGGGAGACGGTTCGAGTGGCAGGTTCTGCCGTTCGGCATCTCCATCGCCCCTTGGTGCTTCACAAGAATCACGTCACCTATCATGACCTTTCTTCACCTAAGGGGCATCAACATAGAGACATACATCGACGACATCCTGGTGTGGGGGTCAGAGAAGTCGGCACTCAAGTCCCAGATACAATTCATCATTCAACTCCTGAGGTGTCTCGGATTCATCCCACATCCAACAAAGTCGGAACTAGAACCTGCTCAGAGACGACAATACATCGGAGCAGTATTCGACACACAGAGTCAGATCATCCTGCCCCCGGAAGAACGGTGGATAAAGATACAGTCTATCATCCAAAGATTTTTATCTTTCCAATCACAACCCTTACGTCTTTGGCAAAGTCTACTGGGATTGCTGACATCAACTCAGGATCTGACACAGTACGGACGACTTCAGCTGCGACCGTTACAGTTCCACCTGCAGCCGTATCTACGAGCCTCGGCCATCAACCCCCTAGTACTAGTTCCTCAGCACCTCCATCAGTTCCTGAAATGGTGGCAGTCCAGGGAGAACGTCATGTTCGGGATTCCACTCCGCTGGTCACCATCGAACAAGAATCTATTCTCC
>JAVTVY010056380.1:0-29541 GCA_036873755.1 Hanleya hanleyi | reverse complement strand
TTGGAAAAAATTAAAATTTTAAAATTAAGAAAGCAAATCAAATTTAAAATTAAAAAATATATATCTCTGACACAACAGTGCTACTTAGCCCTGTGTCCTAAACGATCCGGGCCAATTCTAAGATGGAGGTTTGTACAAATTTAGGATTGATGATATAAAATGTGAAATCAAGGTTCAATATTTCCATACATCCTTATTATGTGCTAATAAATATATACACACGGAAACAGATAGACTATTAACAAGCAGTAAGATAATTAGCGGTTAATTTGGGGCTATTGTCTAAAACTCGTATGTTCGTTACTCCATGCCAAACGTCTACGTAGAGGGTAATATCATAATTCGCGAACATTAGGCTGGTTAAAAAAGTTTCCTGTTTAGCATCACCGCCCGTCCCGGAATATTCGGCCGCCCCGTATTTTTTATTTCTATTCTTTTTTTCCTCCTCATCTTTGGAATCGACGCCCCGAGACCGAAGTCAAGCGACTCAGAAGTAGATATCTCAATAAATGTACACTAAAATTTATTGAAACTAGACCCAGATACAAGCCAAACGATTTTTCTGTTCAATAAACTAGTTACATCATTCATCCGACGATGCATATAGTTTGGAGTCCGAAGTCGAGATTCGTCAATGCCGAGGCCGCCAAACATTGTCAATTTATTGTTTCTCTGTTTACATCAACCCTTTGAAATATAAGCATAAATAAAGAGATATTTTTGTATATTCTGTATGGTACAAATCGGCCGTGTTCTAATTCATTTCCAGAATTCCCCGTCAGTATCCATCACAGAAACAGCCAAATCAAATAGTTCGATAAAACAGGCTTTGGGTGTGCATTTAAACTTCATTGCACAGTTATAAACCAGAATTGAAAATACACAAATTGATATATTTGTTCAATTATTATTCGAAATTCAAAACCATCTATCACTGAGTGATAATACCGCATGCCCCTACAATGTATATTAGGAATCAGGGCTACAAACCGGCCTCGTTTTGATAGGATCATGCGCAATGCTGATGTTTTGATTTCGCATCCTGACTTCGCGCCCGCTGTTTTGATTTCGCATCCTGACTTCGCGCCTCGCTGTTTTGATTTCGCATCCTGACTTCGCGCTTCGCGCCTCGCTGTTTTGATTTCGCATCCTGACTTCGCGCTTCGCGCCTCGCTGTTTTGATTTCGCATCCTGACTTCGCGCTTCGCGCCTCGCTGTTTTGATTTCGCATCCTGGCTTCGCGCTTCGCGCCTCGCTGTTTTGATTTCGCATCCTGGCTTCGCGCTTCGCTGTTTTGATTTCGCATCCTGACTTCGCGCTTCGCGCCTCGCTGTTTTGATTTCGCATCCTGCCCTCGCGACTTCGCATCCTGACTTCGCGCTTCGCATCCTGACTTCGCATCCTGACTTCGCGCTTCGCTGTTTTGATTTCGCATCCTGGCCTCGCGACTTCGCATCCTGACTTCGCGCTTCGCATCCTGACTTCGCATCCTGACTTCGCGCTTCGCACTTCGCTGTTTTGATTTCGCATCCTGGCCTCGCGACTTCGCATCCTGGCCTCGCGACTTCGCATCCTGCCCTCGCGACTTCGCATCCTGCCTTCGCGACTTCGCATCCTGCCTTCGTGTGTCGGTCCCGATTCATAACACAATACAGCGATGTCCCTTCTCGGCCATCATAGGTATAGCATTAAACATTGACTATATTTCTCATTTATTTGTTGAAATAATCTTACTTAATTTGCATATGATTTTAGTATTGTAAATAAATATTTGATTGTTAATCCTTGACTTCACAAAAGTTTTCTGTTGCGTGTTTTCTATTATCGTAGTCACGTAACAGAAATTGGGGGCCTGCCCGCGAGCATTGTTTACATTACAGCTAGCCAGCTGATCTGTATTTGCAACATAGTTCTAAATTGATACATTGTCTCAATGTGTGAAGTCCGGGAGTAGTATATTATCAGCAAGTCATTTGACCCAGCACAGTTTGCCTTAGAGCCTAGTTAGGAGGAATTTAACAACTACGCAAAGAGGATTTGTTCGCGCTGTGTAAATTCCTACAAATTAAAGTTAAAACATCTTTGAGAAAGCAAGAAATTAATAAACTCATTATTAAACATTTTGTTAGCAAACAACTTTGGGATGAAAGTGATTTTGATTTAACTGAGGAAACAGCTGATGATTTGGAAATAAAGGAATTAGAATTGCAAAATCAGCTGGAATTAAAGAAATTAAAGTTAGGAAAAGAGGAAAGAGAGAAAGAGAAAGAAAGACAGTTTCAGTTAGAGAGAGAAAAGTTAGAAAAAGAGGAAAGAGAGAAAGAGAAAGAAAGACAGTTTCAGTTAGATATGGAATTACAGTCGCGAACAAGTCCTCCTACACATGCACCTGCACAATCACAATCAATTTTGATGCGGCGCGTCAAATACGTCTCGTCTCACCATTTCAGGAAAAAGAAGTTGATAAATATTTTCTGCATTTTGAGAAAATTGCTGAAAATTTAAACTGGCCAAAAGAAAATTGGAGTTTACTTCTTCAAAGGCAAGGGGCATTTACACTCAATTGACGGCAGAGCAAGCATCAAATTATGATGTAGTGAAGGATCTAATTCTTAAAGGTTATGAATTAGTTCCTGAAGCCTATAGACAAAAGTTTCGTAGTTGCGAAAAAGGAAACTCTCCGCTCCTGTGGAATTTGCTCGTTCAAAAGAACAGTTATTTGATAGGTGGTGTGCTTCGGTTAAAATTGACAAACAACTTTGAAAAGTTCATTCCAGTCTAATCTCTCGGGTAACAAACCCAGTTCTTTTAACCCCAGTTACAAAGGTCAAAGGTCAAAGACAAAGTCTCAGTCACTCACTTTTAACACTCAAAATAAGTCTCCCGTTTGCAGCTATTGTAAGAGGGACGGCCATTTAATGGCTCATTGTTTTAAATTGAAAAGAAAACAACAAAATCAAGCCTTTCAAAGCCTAGTGGTTCCTCACTTCAAGATCTATACCCAAGCAGGTTAGTGACGTTCATAATGTATATGACGTTAAAGGTGAACTGAAAAGCTTTCCAATGTTCTGTTAAAATGTCATAAAACAAGAACTTCTATAGTTGTTACAATTATGTGTGGTAATAGTTCTGTGGGTTATTGTTTTATTTTGGGTATATGAGAAGTCAAAACTTATACCGAGAGCCAGAACTTTTAAAAACGTCATGGCTTGCCTCCCGTTGTTTTTGGAACGTCATGACGTTATAGTGGTCCTCGTTCATTCATCCGACGTAGCATGACGTCACATTTGAATAAAACTTGAATGAAGGGGACCACTATAACGTCATAACGTTCTACAAACCAAGAAAAGACAAGCGATGCAAGTTTTCAAGACGGATTTATAACAGGATAACTTAAATATTGTTATTAGTACAATTTTGCAAACTATATTTGCCCCAAAAACGTATAAAAGTTATGTCACATAAGACAAGATGTATATAAGCAACAATTTAGATAAAATTAAAAGCTTTGCAGTTCACCTTTAAGATGGCCAGGGACAGTGTTCCTAGTAGTTCTATCAAGGATAAGGTTGACAGTTTTTCAAATCCTGTTCTGGAAATTTCTGAACCATTTATCCACAATGGTTTTGTATCGCTTTCAAGTGATTTTTGTAATGCTACTCCTGTGAAGATTTTGCAAGACACGGGTGCGTCCCAGTCTCTTTTGTTGACAGATATTTGCCGTTTTCTGATTCGTCATCTGCAGGTAGTAATGTCCTGATTAAAGGGGTATATTCTGTAAATTTTACACTCGTTCTGCTCCATAACGTTCATCTGTCTTCTGACTTGACCTCTGGACCTGTTACGGTGGGTATTAAAGGTAGTTTACCATTTAAGGGTGTTCGATTACTTCTTGGCAATGATCTTGCGGGAGAAAATGTCGGAATTAACCCGATTGAACTGACAAGTCTTGTTTGGATCAGATCCATGATCCAGTTGAAGGCGAAATTCAAAGTTTGTATCCTGCTTGTGCAGTTACTAGAGCCACGAGTAAATTGGCTGAGGAATCTGAAAAGTCTCTTAAAGATGACGTCATCGATGAGGTTTGTTTGGCTGACACTTTCGTGTGTTTAAATGATGAGGCTGATAAGCCACATTTTGATAGAAATTTGGAATGTTCTAATGACAAAATTTCAAAATCACAGCTGGTTAATGAACAGTATAGTGACCAGGACATTTCCAAGTCGTTTGACAGGGCAGTAGATCAGTGTGATGTAACTCCAGAGCCTGTGTGTTACTTTTGTAAGAATGGTGTTCTTATGCGCAAATGGCGACCGTCAGATGTGTCACCTGATGATGAGTGGGCAGTTAAGTATCAGATTGTGGTACCAAAGTCATATCGTTCAGATATCCTCAGACTAGCCCATGAAACACCTCCTACTGGCCATTTAGGTGTTTACAAAACATATTACAAAATTCTAAATCGTTTCTATTGGCCAAATTTAAAGAAAGATGTTGCGGAATTTTGTAGGTCATGCCACACATGTCAACTGGTAGGAGACCAAACCAAACCATACCAAATTACAAGTGTCTAGTCCGTCATTCATAATCCAGCCGTAGTCCATTAGAGAATATCCGCGTCCATAATCCAAAGACCTATTCCATTTTCCACATAACAGTATTGGCACCAAATTCAAAAAGACAATCATAGTATACATAAACATAGGCTTGTTTCCTGCAAGAGAGAAGCGGTCAACAGTTTTCAATGATGCCGGCAAGACATCATGATGTTCCAAAAATATCAAATCCGTCTACAACTAATCTCTGCATTTAGGGAAGCCTTTAGTAGGGTGATTATAGATTGTGTTGGTCCATTACCAAAAACAAGGTCAGGCAATCAATACATGTTAATAATCATGTGTGCTTCAACCAGGTTCCCTGATTACAAGCGTCTAGTCCGTCATTCATAATCCAGCCGTCGTCCATTAGCGAATATCCGCGTCCATAATCCAAAGACCTATTCCATTTTCCATATAACGGTATTAGAACCAAATTCAAAAAGACAATCATAGTATACAAACACATAGGCTTGTTTCCTGCAAGAGAGAAGCGGTCAACAGTGTTCAGTGATGCCGGCAAGACCTCATGATGTTCCAAAAATATCAAATCCGTATCGCTGATCAGTATTTTTAATCCATAATATTCGTTGCAAAGTCATCTAAAGAATGATGTATCTCAGTCACGCTTTGATTGTGACTGTTCATGTGAGTACCATGAGGTTCTTGAAGTACATGGGTTCATACGGCCCCTAGCCCTGGGTTAAGCGGAATTAGACACCAGTTACGAAACGTAGCGCCATAGATCTTGCACGCTACGTTCGTATTTTGCTATCAGCATGCGATATGTATCGCCAAATATGTGATAATCACACCCAACAACAAGAGCCCAAGGGGCTTCAATATACGCCCGTATATCTGGAATTATATTGGTCCAAATTTCAAGGTTGTTTAATAGCCTTGATTCCAATTGGTAGCTAGCAATCCAGAGAAAGGTCTACAATTTTGTTCTGAGAATGTATATCACATCTAAAATTGAATGATAAACTAAAATGGGCTTAACTCTTGGAAACTAGTTGACCTTGGAGCAAGAACTGAGAGCTGACATATCCCACACTGAAATTGACAATAGTAAAACACAAGAAAATAGTAGTTTTCCTGCAAATGCATTTCTTTCAGACGAGAGAATTTTTCATGAAGGAAGAAGAAAGGGATGAAGTAAACCACATTCTCGAGTTGATAAACAGGTATGAAGTTCATAAACGACCCCTCTCTCCGTTAAATTAGTAAAAGTATGGTTTTTATTTCACAACAGTTTAACTAAATGTAGCTGTTTCAAACACGGGAGACTCCACAGGACAAATGCCATATATACATGTTTGGGTGAGAACTCTGAATATTCCAATCTAACACATATAATCAGCTAAACATGATTCAGTTTTGGGGGACTGTGACCCTGACCTTGACAAATTGATGTATGGCTCCTCTTCGCCATGCGAGTAAGGTATTTGATACCATTCCATACCATGAAACTAGAGATATCGTATGGACAACAAATGTAATGGATGGATGGACAGAATGCAACATCGCATTACATGACCTCATCTTCGATAGGCATATGAAAAAATGTGACTTAATGATATCTGATTTTGGAGTCACAGTGACCTTGACCGTTGACCTTGACCTAAATTTTGGTACACGACACATCTTTCCGTCAATATATCAATGGACACAAAAAAATCATGATTTTTATGAATTTCATGATTTTGGGCGTCACAGTGACCTTAACATTCGGCCTTGACCTACATTTTCGTACGTGGCACATCATGTCCCCCTAATGTATCTAGACACAAAAAAAGTACTTTTCAAAGATTTCTCGATTCTGGAGTCCTAGTGACCTTGACCTAAAGTTTGGTACATGACAAACCCCGTAGTTTCTCAATGGACACATCATGATTTTTAACAATTTCCTGGTTTTGGGGTCACAGTGACCTTTGACCTTGACCTAAGTTTTGGTATGCGAACTTCATTTCGGTATGCGAACTTCATTTCCCCCTATTGAATCCCCTCACCAAAAATTTGTAGTTTTTAATGATTTCCGGAGTTTTAAGTCACACTGACCTTTGACCTTGATTCTGGTGTAACAGTGATCTTGACTATTGACCTGGATCTAAATTTTGGTACATGACAAAATGGCTACCCATATTTTCTCAATGGACTCAAGAAATCATGATTTTCAATAATTTCATGATTTTAGGTCACAGTGACCTTGACCTTTGACCTTGACCTACATTTTGATATGTGACACATCGTGTCCCCTAATGTATCTACTGACACAAAGAAATGTTATTTTTGATAATTTCCTAATTTTTGAGTCAGTGACCTTGACCTTCGACCTTGACCTATATTTTGGTATGGGACACTTCATTTCCCCCTATTGAATCCACTCACAAAAAATTAGAAATTTTTAATCATTTCCTGATTTTTTTAGTCACATTGACCTTTGACCTCTGACCTCGACCTACATTTGGTATGCAACACATCGTTTCCCCCTAGGGCATCCACTCACCAAAAATAAGAACTGTAGATAGAAAACTGTCAATGATCAGTGATTTCCTGATTTTATGCAACAGTGACCTTTGACCTCTGACCTCGACCTCATTTTTGGTACGCGACACATCGTCTCCACCTAGCGTAACCACTCACAAAAAATTGCAACTGTGGATAGAAAACGATCACAGATATAGACCGGATACGAACACTTTGGTGATTTCCTGTTTTTTAGGCCAGTGACCTTTGACCTCTGACCTTGACCTTCATTTTGGTACGCGACACATCGTCTCCCAATAGGGTATCCAGTCACCAAAAATTAGAACTGTAGATAGAAAACTGTCCCAGATATAGACCGGACACGGGGGACGGACAGACGGACGGACGGACGGACAGACGGACGGAAACCGCCATCACATAATACGTCCGCCTTTTGGCGGGCGTATAAAAAGGAACGATCCAGTAGTATACCACGCTTATTAATATCTGGAGAAGAGATTGAAATCGTCAACCATTTTAAATTTCATGGAATACTTTTCAATAACAGATTAAACTGGACAACTCGTATTGATTACATCTGCAAAAAGGTTGCTGGAAACACAGGAATAGTCAATTACATAAAAGGGTCCGTGAATAAGAAAACACTTTACATTCTGTATTACTCCATGATATTTCCCTATTTCTCCTACTGCAACATACTATGGGGTAACACCTACATCACTCACCTAAATCCTTTAATTCTACTCCAAAAACGTGTACTGTGCGTCATCACTTTATCCAAATAGCTTGATCATACACAACCCTCATTTATGGCACTGAAAATACTACCGCTTATCAAGCTGAATGTATACGCATGCTCAGTTATGATCCAAAAATTCTTATATCATCCTGAACTTATTCCAATACACTTCCGGGACTATTTTAGAAAATTATCTGATGTCCACCGCTACCCGACAAGAGACCAACAGGTAAACCTATATAGACCATTTTACTCGACCAACCTTTCTTACCATACCATCAAATTAACAGGACCTCGGGAATGGAACAAATTATCCTCTACTCTGAAAACCATCAAGTCTTTATCCTTGTTTAAATCAAAGATACAATCATACCTTCTTGAAAACTAACTGGTTTCACATTGCTGTACCTTTAAAATGTCATACGCCCTATATATGTTTGCTAATGTGTTGATTTCACCAGCTGTATTGTCGCGTACATCAAACTTTATTCTTAATTTTCTTTGGGATAGAACACGCCCCCTGGGGCTTTATTTCCGCCAACTATATACCGGCTGACTACTACCTGTCACATTATTACTATTATATGTATGTATGAATTGATGATTTAAATTAGTTGGGGAATAAAATTCAATTCAATTCAATTAATGCCTTAACGCCATGATTTTGACAGATGAGAGGACAACAACAACAACAACAACAAGGATGACAATCCAATCATTTTAATATCCCTTCATTACATCATACCCACGCTGGCGGAGTCGCGTTATGTATGTTCACAATTCTCGTAGGCTCTTGTCCAATCAGAAGCCGTCGTTTGAGAAAAGTGTAATCTCCGGCCAGAATCGCTTTTGGCCTGAGCGTCGTCGAGCAGGCCAGGATACTGTAACGGCAGCATGTCCTGAAACACTTGTTTGCGCATTTGGGGTGCGCAGGGTATATTTGAGAGATTGAGGTTCTATATCTCACCCAAAGATGGCGTGTAGGGTGTCATCTTGAAGCTCTCGTGGTGTAGACCACGACTGCAGTGATTTCCATGTCATCTGTGACGTCATCAGCACGAGTGGTAATTTAATCCCTATATGTACAGACACCACCACACATCACTATTACCACCACCACCACCACCCCAGTTCTACCACCACCACACACTACCACACACCACCACCACCGGGCGTCAACGCCCGGTGGTGGTGGTAGCTCTCGTGAGGCGAAGCTCCGAAGTGACGTCATCGTACGCTTGCGCACGAACCCGTGGTGCACCCTATACCCTTTTTGTGGAGGGCCCCCCGGATAAAATTTATAATGGGGTACTTTTGTGGAGGGCCCCCGGGTAAAATGTAATGGGGTACTATTTCACGGATGACCTCACATCCGGTCATGACGGAATGCATGTATGGTCCCCGACAATAAATGGCCAGTGGGGAACCCTCCGGTTCCCCCAAAACCCTATATGTACAGACACCATCACACACCACTATTACCACCACCACACACCAGTTCTACCACCACCACACACTACCACACACCACCACCGGGCGCTGACGCCCGTCAACGCCCGGTGGTGGTGGTAGCTTCCGTGGGGCGGAGCTCTTGGATCGGATCTCTTGGAGCTCAGAGCTCCGAAGCGACGTCATCGTACGCTTGCGCACGTACCCGTGGTGCACCCGCACCCTGGTGTACCCTAGACCCTTCGGGCTATAGGGTACAGGGTGCACCATAGGTACGCGCGCATGCGTACGATGACGTCACTTCGGAGCTCTGGGCTCCAAGAGCTCTGAGACCCAAGATTTCCACACGACACAGTCCCGGCCGATTGGATGAGTGTTGAAAAACATATGCTAAATGCTAAATAATCGAACATACCCTCCTTTAGCAGTCGCGAGTACGTTTTCGACTTTATATTTGAATACGACGTTATAGAGCTGGAAATTACCATCTATTCTCGCTAACATATAATAATCAGTGAGGCAGTTTAGACAGCTCAAATAATTATTAAAAATTATGTAGCTGGTCATTTACACATAACCCCCTTCTCAAGACGGAGTAGATTTGAATTCAATCCCCAATGATATCATACGGTTGAACGACAAAACAACAGTTCTAACTGAAAAACACTGCTAACCAATGCTGAGAATTATATTACGATATTCAGACATATTTGGATCAGTAATAGCAACACACTTACCCATACTCCCATTTTGGGAAGGGGTATTTTTTTCAAGTTGACATTTGGATACGGCCCCCAAGTATGTCATAAAAGGTTGAGATACAAAAATGAATCGTGGTTGTATATGGCAATGACACCAATGCTGAATAAAATGTAATGAATTTCAGACAGATAGGGCCATTATTAAGAAAGACATGGCAGTTCAATCACACACACGTTTTTTAAGAGGCAATATATTTTTCTGATAAAATTTCATTTGAATACTACCTCCAAATACACCATATGGTTGGGATACAACCAAGATCTTATATTTAAAAACTTCGCCAGGTTAAACGGAGCAAAATTTCATCACGTTTACATAGATTGGTTAAATAATAAGGGAGATATAGCGATACAAATACACCTACCCCCTTTCTTATACTGGAGCACTTTTTTCAGTTGACATTTGGATATGTGACGGTTACAAGGACGGAATACAGGAACAAATCTTGATAGCAAACTTATAACTCTGCTACTATTAATGATAAATATATGATACTGTTTAGGTAGATCAGACCATTGACAAAAAAGCTACGGCGATTAAAATACACCTACCCCCATTTTCGGCAAAGTGAGATGAATGTCTGTAGGATATATCGTCCGCTATGGAAAACAACCCACTTTGGAACTCTATATCCACCATGGGTAACCTGACCGTGTGACCTGACCTAATTGGGTCAAGGTCGCATTTCAAGGTCAATGCGACCTTCTTTCTGACCCAATTTCTGACCTAATTAGGTGACATAGAAACCTCGAAATTAGCAAAAACATGTCTCAGTGCCTCTTACGACCATGGAAATGGTCAGTCTTAGGTCAAGGGACACACTTTAAGGTTACTGTTGCCGGTCCCAGTTACTTTTGCTTAATTAAGCTACAATGAATCTGTTCCATGCATACAAACTATACATTTTCTGAAAGCTGTTTATGCGGGGAATTTATTTTTTTGGATAAATTTCTGTTTTGTTGTCCCAATTGATTTATATAACGATATATGACATCGTTTCGGAAATTATGGTCTTCGAAAATACGCGCTAATAATTCTTACAGTTTTTATCAGACAAACTTGATTTTTTGGAATAATAAAATTTACTATTCGAATACATGAGTAGTGTGACTAACAGGCCCGTAGGCTGGGGGGATTCGCCCCCCCGCAAGAGCAGACCGAGTTCCGCTGCCGGGGAAAAAAAAAATTCAGAATGCACGGAAGGACCTTCATGCGGGCATCCATGGGCCAGGAGCGATTGACCTCCCTGGCATTGCTACACATTCAGTTGGAGAGGGTGGAGGCTCCGCCCCCCCTGGTTTCAACAAAAGCTGGGTGACTTTTTCAAGATTTTGGTCCTAATGTGACCAGATAAACAGGCCGGTTTTTTCCCCCTTCGCGCCGCCCTGTAGGCCAGGTTTTCACGGAGCGGTGACTTTGCACTGGAGGGGTATGTTGCTGTTTGGGTTAAATGCTCTGATTTGCTCATTCTTCTGTTCCGTTCACAATGACCAATAACTGTTTTACATGTTAATTATACCCCCCGTACACGTAGTGTAGGGGCGGTATACTGGTTTCAGCTTGACCGTCCGTCCGGACGTCCGTCCGTACGTCCGTCCGTCCGTACGTCAGTCCGTCTGTACGTCCGTAACATTTGGTTTCCGGAGCATAACTTGACAACCGCTACTTGGATTCCTCTCAAATTTGGTATGCAACTACCATAACACGAGACCTCGCTTGGGATTGCATATGGCGCATGTGTGTCTACAGGTGGCGCCACCTAGGGTCATTCCGTAACATTTCGTTTCCGGAGCATAACTTGACAACCGCTACTTGGATTCCTCTCCAATTTGGTATGTAGCTACCTTACCATGAGACCTCGCTTGGGATTGCGTTTGGCGCATGTGCGTCTACAGGTGGCGCCACCTATGGTCAAAAGTTTCTCATGTCAGTCCGTAACATTTCGTTTCCGGAGCATAACTTGACAACCGCTACTTGGATTCCTTTCAAATTTGGTATGCAGCTGCCGTACCATGAGACCTCGCTTGGGATTGCGTTTGGCGCATGTGCGTCTACAGGTGGCGCCACCTAGGGTCAAAAGTTTCTCAAGTCAGTTCGTAACATTTCGTTTCCGGAGCATAACTTGACAACCGCTACTTGGATTCCTCTCAAATTTGGTATGTAGCTACCTTACCATGAGACCTCGCTTGGGATTGCGTTTGGCGCATGTGCATCTACAGGTGGCGCCACCTAGGGTCAAAACTTTTTCTTGTCGGTCCGTAACATTTCGTTTCCGGAGCATAACTTGACAACAGCTAATTGGATTCCTCTCAGATTTGGTATGTAGCTACCTTACCATGAGACCTCGCTTGGGATTGCGTTTGGCGCATGTGCGTCTACAGGTGGCGCCACCTATGGGCAGAATTTTCTCAGTTGGTCTGTAACATTCCATTTCTGGAGCATAACTTGACAACGGCTGATTAGATTCTTTTCAAATTTTGTATGTAGCTGCCATACCATGAGACCTAGCTCAGGATGTTGCATATGCGTCTACAGGTAGTAAGTTTAATATTTCACTTCCCATTTACTTCCTTTTCCTCTTCAATGTGGTTATCTAGATGACAGTAATTCGCCTATCTGTTGCAACAGCCCATTTCAAGTCTACACGGTTCTAGTGGTAACAACAGTTAGGTAAAACACAATATGCCTGCATAACCCCATTCTCAACAATCATTATTAACATCAATTTTCTGAACAATCCATTAAACTCATCTGAGTATCGTCACGACACATGCATAGACAATCCGTTAACCGCACTCCAACCGAGCGAGGTCTCATTGTCAACTAGTTACATACCGTGCCGCCACCCATAACATGTATACTTATATTCCTCTACAAATACTCGTCAATTTCTATCAAATGTGCATCCGGGGGGTATCTTGTAAGCATGCTTACTGATGATTTCCATTGCCACAATCCCATTCAGCTTACTCGTGAAACATTAACCACCCCCATGTATCTATGCCCTTACGGGGGGTATCTTGTAAGCAGCCTTACTGATCATTTTGATCAAATGTGTGCATCCCTCAGACTATGCTCTAGTTTACATAGAAATTGCATTCGCTTTATTGGACGATTATCTGCTTATCAAATTTAGAAATCAAAATTGCGTTCATATTATTTCTTTTTTTTTTGTTCACATATTTCTCTTCAAACACGTCAGCGCTCTCCAACCCTCTGCTGAAATGTTACTTTCTTCGAGATCACTGCGTATAGTTCGAATTTTGGGAAGGAAAAAATACTTCTTTTACATTCAAAAGTTATCAACTCAATTTTTCTTCTAAATGACGAGAAAAAATCACAAAAACAATCTCAAAATGCAGTTGATTATATAGTGATGATACGTCGTTTTGTATGCCGGAAATCGGCCAGAATGCGTCGACAGCCATCTAGGAGCGCGGCGCTTCCGGGGCCTAGGCGGCCCCTGGACCCTCGCCTAAAGTGCTATGATAGTCGAGCCCCCCCCACTTTTTGGGAGCTTCCGCCGGCGCTGTACATTGTTATTCTTAACGTGATCAAGTCTTTGCTGGTTGACATATTTTCTTTATGACAGATAGCGGCGAAATATACAGTAATAAACATGGACCAGTTCCTTGATAATAGGATGGCTCAATCGGAGGAATTGTTGGCGTGATTTATCCATCTCTTTACCAGATCGTAACAAGTGTGAACTGAAGTGGCACAAATATATCGGCAGGCCGATGTGGAGGCTAAGAATATCCCATATTAAGAGTGCAAGGACACTCTTCTCCAGATATCTCCAGAGGTAGGACACTCTTCACTCAATAAAAAGATAGGAAACGGGACACTTATCCCCACTCTTAGCCACCACACCGGAGTGAGGAGTTAATGATAATAATCTTGATCAAAGGGGGTTTCCCATGGTTGAATATTAACCATCTCCCAGTCGACAAGATTATCATTCACACAACGAGTCGATTATAGTCATATACTGAATTTATCAGTCGGAAAAAATGCAGTTGGCGGATGTCGAAAATATGCTGTCAAAATGCGCCAGAACGCGCCATATGGCATCTAAATTTTCAAAAAAAATCCGGGGGGGCATGCCCCCGGACCCCCCTAGCCGGGCTTCGCGCCTGCGGCGCTCGCATTAGGAGTTCCGCAATATTCTCTACCGAACCCCCCCGTTGCCAAACCAGCCTACGGGCTTGGACTAACGTCACAGGACCTACGAAGTAGGGTGGGGAAGATGACTTGGGGGAGCAAGCGTAATGTGAAAGGTCACCTAAGTAGGTAAAATTTTCATCAAAATCAGGTCAGCTCAGAACTTGCTGGTAACAGTCCCCTAATGCACGTTCATGCCAAAAATCAAGGTTCTAAAATCAACGGTTCTCCTTATTTTGCCGACGAAATGGTTCGGATGGACCGACTCACTCACTCACTTACTCATTACCGGACAATTTGCAAATGACAGCCTACTTCGTAGGAAAAAAAAACGGTGCCACAGTTTCTTCAGTTATGCCCTAGGATGCCTTATTTTATCAGTGTGCAAAGTTGAAGAATTGAAAAAATAAAATAAAAGACGTGACTCCCCTCGACTAAATCACAAATAGCTGAAGAACAGATCCGAATTTAAAAAAATTAATGTGGCACCGTTTGAAGGTCTGCATATGTGGAATATTGTGCCCAAATTTCATGTTTCTATGTCCAATAATAAGAGAGAAATTAGAAAGAGAAAATGGACATAGCGGTGAAAAACCAAATGGAGAAAACCAGGGAAAATGGTCAATTATGGCCAAGAGATAATCCTCTTTAAGCACCTGAATAGGATCCCCGCCGAGATGTTAAACACTTGAGTAAAGGTGGCTTTATAAGTGGGCCTATTATAGCATTTTTTTTTTTTTTTTTTTTTATTTTTTTTTTTTTTAAATTAGCGCTTGTAAACACTACAAATAAGAAATGTAACGTGTAATTAAAATAAAACATTTGAGTTGATGGACCGCGAAATCCGTATGGGAACCGGCCCTTAAACTGCAATTTCAAACAAATATTATGTATATTAGGTAATAATACCGAAAGCTCGAAAGGAAAAGACACTGCGTACCAATGTGAAGGTGAACGTTGTCTTGGTTAGTGGTTGTCCGTCGGACAGCCATTACTGGGACAGGTTGCCCATAGACACCATATACTGTTGTGAGTTGTCCAGGGACAACAGATACTATTATAGGTTGTCCATGGACAACCACATCCGGGGATACGTTGTCCAACGATTATGTCCAGGTTTTATCGCGATTATAACTAAGTCGTATTAAGGGTTGTCCGTCACCTGGGAATAGTTGTCCAGTATCAGGCCCCAGCCTGTAAAGTGGCCCAATCAGGCAACGATTGTATGCGTAGCCGATAAATGAATTGTTTCAACCCATACCAGGTCTGGGTGATTTGGAGGTTGTCCCCGCCTGAGGATGGAGGGTGGGGGAATTTCAACGCCCCATCTATTTTCGTTATATCTTGGCCGAGGTATAGGGCTGAAACTTTCCATACTATATATTTGATTCAAACTCTATGATGAATTGCTAAACAATTCAAGATGGTCGCCATCATGACGTCACAGTGACGTCATCTGTTCGGAAGCCATTGTTCGCTTCGTGTTTTTTTTTGGACTGATTTTCTAAATTTTTCGATATTTTATATCGAAAACTATATATATATATCGATAAAACCTGGACATATGATAGAGAATAATTAGTTTTGGCAAACTAAATTACTTTTATGCTCTTTTAAGCTTAAAAAATACGAAAAAATGAACGGAAATGATCGAAAGCACAATTTTATGACGATATTTCGTGACCGTCATTTTCCCATGATCCTTTGCACATACCATCATGCAAATAATCTCAAAATGACGGCAACAAGATTCGCGAGAAAGTCAGAAAGTTTCAGCTCTCTTGTTCTCTTCGTACACACCCGAATCAATAGTTTTAATACATATTAGTCTTAAGATCTGAAAGCGCGCACACTATATATGAAACAGTCTCTTTGATTACGTCACAATGACGTAATCAAACTCACATTCAAATTCACAAATTCGCATCTGAATTTTTGGGCCGAATTTTTCAATCAGATTTGTCCAATTCGGAGTTCATGCAATTTTCCCGCAAAAATTCTTGTGTGGCGATGCCATGCAGAAAAAGGCAATAATTTATAAGAAATACGGCTGTCAGTATGCCTCCCCACCGCGGCCTGGTGGGGTTAACCCTACCATGCCGAGGGGACCGGGGGGGTGGGCATCATGACCCTCGTACCAAACTTTCTATCCTCTATCCGGAACGATAAATACTTGAGAGCTGACACTCCGTAACTTTGTAGCTTATCATATTGGGGTCTTTTTGAGCCTATGTGCAGAGAATAATGGTTAAATTCAAAATAGAAGCCATGTGGATATCAGAAAAGTGATGTTTTCGTCAGTTTTCTTCAAAACGTTTCCTTTTCTGCGAGGAAAAGTGGACTAAAACTATTTGATTTACTAATTTATCCTGTAGTGTTTGCGAAGAAATGAAACATAAAAATGCATTTTTTTAATAATGACGTCACTGTGACGTCATCACAAAGGTTTCAGTCCCTAGCTCAAGGGGTACGAAACATATTTATAATGAAATTTGGTTAAAATACATTTAAAACTACTTTCAAGGAAGATGACTTCCCTGTGACGCCATTAGAGTGACCATTGTTAATTTTGTTACATTATCTTGTCAAGTTTCACCTCCAAACGGAAATGGTATTCAGCGTAATGGGGAGTAACGGAGAGGGGAGGGAAGGGTGGCAGTATACTAAACCAGGCATCATTAATGATTTCGTTCTTAAAAGCTAAATATTTCTTGCAGAAATTATCGTTTCGCACAGGCTAGGAAGATATGATATAATGGGGGGGGGGGGGGGCACGGCCTTCCTACCCCGCCAGAGATTGACACCAAATGCTCAAGTGACTTGGTCATTACCGTTAATTTGTAGTTCTTATGTTTCAGTATGTAAAATTAATCTGGGAACAAGCAGATTCAGATTCAACACCCTCGGATTAACCTGAAACAACCACATTGCAATACAAAATGCCGCAGCATCTGTACCTACAGTGTCTATATCAAAATTAGAATTGTGTTAGTTTGCCTCCACCTTATTATGCAGGCCCACGTAGATTAATTTGAGAGCGAAATATGTTGTTGTATATAAAAATGTTGTCATGGTATCGTAGTCTGTTATTAGACATTGTGGATGTTTCTAGACTATAGAGCTTGTTTACATATTATTTATGGGTCAGCCACTTGGAGCTTTCTAGAAGATTGTTGTAAATTGTATCTAGGTCAGATGATGCGGTAACGCTGTGTATTCTAGAAGCTTCTTGATTGGGTAGAATGATCTCGAATGCCGCGTAGAGTATAAATAGTCAGTCAGTCAGCAGGGAATTCAAACTGGATTTTTATGTGGGTGTTATACTGTGTTACCTTGCCTGTAATTACGGACTGCTGGGTTATTTACTCCTGTGTATTAACGTTTACGCTATTGAACCGTCGGATATTGGACACTTACTGCGATTGTGAACAACTGAGCAGTGTTGGATTACCATTATACAGAAGAGCGATTTGTGCGCATCAGCAGGGACTGTAAAATATACACCGGTATAGCATTGAACAGAAAGACTATATTTCACACATTTATTTGTTGTATTAACCTTAATTTGTATATGATTTTAGTATTGGGAAGCAATATTTGATTGTTTATCTTTGACTTCACACATTTTTCTGTTAGGTTTTTCTGTTATTGTAAAATTGACGTAACAGAAATTGGGGACCTGGCGTCCGGGAGAGTTTGTTTACATTATTGATCAGCTGGCAGCTTTGCCACATAGTTCTAAATTGATCAGCTTTACAACATTGTCTAAATTTGTGAAGTCAGGGAGTACACTACCAACATGTGATTTGACCCAGCACAGTTTGCCTTAGAGCCTAGTCAGGAGGAATTTAACGAACTACCCAAAAAGGATTTGTTCGCGCTGTGTAAATTCCTACAAATTAAAGTTAAATCATCTTGGAGAAAGCAAGAAATTAAGAAACTCATTATTAAACATTTTTTTTAGCAAACAACTTTGGGATGAAAGTGATTTTAATTTAACTGAGGAAACAGCTGATGATTTGGAAATAAAGAAATTAGAATTGCAAAATCAGCTGGAATTAAGGAAATTAGAATTAGAAAAAGAGGAAAGACGGTTTCAGTTAGAGAGAGATAAGTTCGAAAAAGACAAAGAATAAGAGAGAGAAAAGTTCGAAAAAGACAAAGAATTAGAGAGAGAAAAGTTAGAAAAAGACAGAGAAAGGGAAGAAAGGAAGTTTCAGTTAGAAATGAAGCATATGGAATTACGGTCGCAAACAAGTCCTCCTGCACATGCACCTGTACAATCACAATCAAGATTTGATGCGGCTCGTCAAATACGTCTCGTCCCAACATTTCATAAAAAAGAAGTTGATAAATATTTTCTGCATTTTCAGAAAATTGCTGAAAATTTAAACTGGCCAAAAGAAAATTGGAGTTTACTTTTTCAAAGTGTTTTGATCGGAAAGCAAGGGACAATTACACTCAATTGACGGTAGAGCATGCATCAAATTATGATATAGTGAAGGATTAAATCCTTAAAGGTTACGAATTAGTTCCTGAAGCCTATAGACAAAAGTGTCGTAGTTGTGAAAAAGAAAACTCTCAGACTCCTGTAGAATTTACTCTTTCAAAAGAACAGTTATTTGATAGGTGGTTTGCCTCGGTTAAAATTGACAACCAATTTGAAAGCCTTAGACAGCTTATGCTGGTAGAGGAATTTAAAAGGTGTATCCATGGTGATATTAGAACATTTCTTGATGAAAAGAATGCCAACACTTTAGATCAGGCAGCACGTTTTGCTGATGAATACGCTTTGACACACAAATTATCATTTGCCAAGTTCATTCTAGTCTAATCTGTCAGGTAACCCAGTTCTTTGTCAGGGCCTAACACTTTTAACCCCGGTTACAAAGGTCAAAGGTCAAACACAAAGTCTCAGTCACCCACTTTTAGCACTCGAAATAAATCTCCCGTTTGCAATTATTGTAGGAAGGAAGGTCATTTAATCGCTAATTGTTTTAAAATGAAAAGAAAACAACATGATCAAGCCTTTGAAAAACCCAGTGATTTCCTCACTTCAAGATCTATATCCAAGCAGGTTAGTGACGTTCATAGTGTATATGACGTTAAGATGGCCAGGGACGCTGTTCCTATTAGTTCTTTCAAGGATAAGGTTGACAGTTTTTCATATCCTGTTATGGAGATTTTTGAACCATTTATCCACAATGGTTTTGTGCCACTTTCAAGTGATTTGTCTAATGCTACTCCTGTAAAGATTTTGCGAGACACGGGCGCGTCCCAGTCTCTTTTGTTGGCAGATACTTTGCCGTTTTCTGACTCTTCATCTGCAGGCAGTAATGTCCTGATTAGAGGGGTAGATTCTGTAAATTATACAACCGTTCCGCTCCATAACGTTCATCTGTCTTCCGACTTGATTTCTGGGCCTGTTACGGTGGGTATTAAAGGTAGTTTACCTTTGAGGATGTTCAATTACTTTTTGGAAATGATCTTGCGGGATATGAGGTCGGAGTTAACCCGATTGTAACTGACAAGCCTTGTTTGGGTCAGATCCTTGATCCAGTTGAAGACGAAATTCAAAGTTTGTATCCTGCTGGTTCAGTTACTAGAGCCATGAGTAAATTGACTGAGGAGTCTGAAAAGTCTCTTAAAGATGACGTCATCGACGACGTTTGTTTGGCCGACACTCTCGTGTGTTTAAATGATGAGGCTGATAAGCCACATTTTGATAGCAAATTGGAATGTTCCTACGAAGTAGGCTACAGATCGCAAATTGTACGGTGATGAATGAGTCAGTCAGTCAGTCCATCCGAATCCTTTCGTCGCCAAAATAAGGAGAACCGTTGACATTAGAACCTTGATTTTTGGCATGAACGTGCATTAGGGCATTGTTACCAGCAGGTTCTGAGCAGACCGAATTCTGATGAAAATTTGATTTATAATTATTTTTTTTATTATTCATTGATGACTCCGCGAGTGCACTGTCATGCCCATTGGGAACCCTTGGCTGTATGTTTCCCTGTATATATAAACACAGTACAAAACCTGGTGGGATATGCCATCCGTAATTGTTTTGAGAGCTAGAGGTCACGGCAGTGTAGCTGGGTCACCCCCAATAGGCCTATAAACAGATCAGAACTAACAGTCTGATAGGCTTGGGATTCGAGAATGCAGTTAATAGTGCCATGGTGTAATAATTAAATTGTTCTTAGAGGTCAGAGCAGGGGAGACAAAAATAAACAGATCTGTCTGGGAGTTAAAAAAATATCACAACAGATGGTACCGGTATTACATCAAACCATCGACAGTGAAGATTCTATGAGTTCACATGCTGACGTCTTTATTAATTTATTACCGTTCCAGGGGACATTTGAACAGCTGCCGTTAACTGGAGACACATACCTTTGCTATATACAGACATGTTTTGATTACTAGTAACTGCTACATTGTGAGAAACGAAATTAAACATATGTTTTACAGTATTAAGAGGCTGTATTTAAAATGCTATAAGTACAATCCTCAAATTCTACATTCATCAGATTGCCGATACCCAAAATGTATTGTCTCATATATCTAGATAACAACGTGGTGTAGAGATGCTATTTATTCGTCTTTGTACCGTCATGCTCAGGAGAATGACATCATTATGAATGAATCATTATTATCTTGTGCCGAGAAGGTATTGGTCTTGAGTTGAATTACCGTAAACTACCTAACTGCTACCTTTCTACTATAGGACTATATATAAGAATTTGTTGTATTGTTGGGAAAATAATGCGATTCAAAAAGTTGTTTTGGTCCTGGACAAGGGCACTGAAAACCATTAAAGAGATGTAAATGTATTTTCACACGTAAAGCCTGAACTCTACTAAACTTTTTATTATTCAATCTGTTTCCTTTAGTTAAAAAAATTGTAAAATTAAATCGGCGATCGTTATTTATTTTTGGAATGAAGGAATGAAAATTTCTGGTGATTTTTGATGACAATCACTGGTGATTCTGACTTGGGCAGTGCCCATCTTAATATTGGCGGGATTTCAACTGGGGGTGGGGATTTCCAAGAGTTCAGTTCCCCATCGGAGTCATAATGCTTACCCTACTTCGTAGGTCCTGTGACGCTGCTCCTGTTCTAATGACAAAATTTCAAAAATCACGGCTGGTTAATGAACAATTCAACAAAAACACTGTTGACTGTGATCGGAAGAAACTGACGAATAATACGCCAAATATATTTGTCAAAATAGAACTAAGCAACATGGCAGTGTGACTAACGTCACAGGACCTACGAAGTAGGGTAGGCATTAGGTATGGTGTTCTATTTGTGCCAAGTTTCCGTCGCCTTTTCAAAACGCGACGTCGCCTTTTGAAACGCGACGTCGTGTTTCGAAACGCGACGTCGCGTTTTTAAAACACGACGTCGCCTTTTGGAAAACACGACGTCGCGTTTCTTTCCTATGTTTTTGCATTGTAAAACTCGACACAACGGAACTCGACGTCGCGTTTTCAAAAGGCGACGTCGTGTTTCACCCACGGCTTGTTTGGCAATGTTAAAAGATAGGAAAGAAACGCGACGTCGCGTTTTAAAACGCGACGTCGTGTTTTTTAAAAGGCGACGTCGCGTTTTCAAAAGGCGACGTCGCGTTTCAAAACGCGTCGCCTTTCGAAACGCGACGTCGCCTTTCGAAACGCGACGTCGCCTTTCGAAACGCGACGTCGCCTTTTGAAACACGTCGCCTTTTGAAACACGACGTCGCGTTTCAAAAGGCGACGCGTTTTGAAACGCGACGTCGCCTTTTGAAAACGCGACGTCGCCTTTTAAAAAACACGACGTCGCCTTTTAAAACGCGACGTCGCGTTTCTTTCCTATCTTTTAACATTGCCAAACAAGACGTGGGTGAAACACGACGTCGCCTTTTGAAAACGCGACGTCGAGTTCCGTTGTGTCGAGTTTTACAATGCAAAAACATAGGAAAGAAACGCGACGTCGGTTTTTAAAGGCGACGTCGTGTTTTCCAAAAGGCGACGTCGTGTTTTAAAAACGCGACGTCACGTTTCGAAACACGACGTCGCGTTTCAAAAGGCGACGTCGCGTTTCAAAAGGCGACGTCGCGTTTTGAAAAGGCGACGGAAACTTGGCACAAATAGAACACCATAATTAGGACTCCGACGCGCACTGAACTCTTGGAAATCCCCCCGTCCCAAGTTGAAATCCTGCCCATATTAAGATGGGCACAGCCCAAGTCGGAATCGCCAGTGATTTTCATAAAAATCACCAGAAATTTTCATCGAAAGTAGGTCAGCTCAGAACTTGCTGGTAACAATGCCCTAATGCACCTTCGTGCAAAAAATCAAGGTCCTCATTTTGTCGACGAAAGGATTCGGATGGACTCACTCACTCACTCACTGACTACCGGACAATTTGCAGATGGTAGCCTTCTTCGTAGGAATAGGAACATTAAAATATATGTAACAAAAGTATAGCATCAAAATATAATATCCACCTGGCGTCATTAATCCACAAATGACCAGTAAAAGAGTATATGATAATGTACCGTAATAAAAAAATAATGTGACGCGGATGGGATTCGAACCCACACCTTACTAGAACCCCGCTCATCCATATTACCGCGCCTCTTTCCCCTACGCCACATGGCACAGCTGCCAAGCCATTGTAAATTTGTCACCTTTATACAGTGACCTAGATTTTCTGATAATACGATGGACGGCATGTCATGGGGGACAACTAATATTGCCACTGTTGTGATAAGACAGGTTATCCCCCATGAATAGTTGTCCAGGTGCAAATATAAGATATAATGCATTACAACATGTACAAGAGTAATATGTATCGAGTGGATCTGAAGCAAATCAGGACAACCACTGCCAGGTACAGGTTGTCCTTCTGACAACCAGTACTGCGGGACAATCATTATTGCTACACCGGTACTATTTCTAGTTCACAGGCAATGACTGAAAGACGAATCCTAGCGTTGTTCATAAAGTCTCGGGTGAGTGCAACATACTCTTTTACCGATGTATGTATTTCATTTTTAATGATATATTCTGGCCCTGTACAGGTGGAATGTATAGTTCCCTTTTTCGGTGGAGGGCCAATGTTTGTAATATCACGTACCGCAATTATTTCATTACTATAATCCCTTACTTTTCAGGTTTGATGGCGAACAGTTCTGTTCTTCTCTGGAGGAATAGAATAGAATAGAATAGAATCTTTATTTTGCTGATCACAGCGCCCGCAAGGGGCAGACAATCAATGTACAAAAGACGAAAGAAATAACAACATATAAGAACCAACCCATCATTGTATTAATTCCACTACCCTGTATCAAATAACCCCAACATTACATGTTACAACTAACAATAACACATATATAACATCATATGGTACCAGTACCGGTACGTAACAGAATATCATATGATACCAGGAAATGGTAGCAGAATATCATGCGTATACGGTACTAAGAATAAGGTCCTTTTCCAGTGCAGAGCAGCTGAACAAGAGAATAGGTTTATAATATAGTTAATATACTAGGTATGTTGTTGTGCACATATATTACTTCGAAAGATAGAAGCTTTACTCAAAAACTCGGCTACTGCTTAGCAAAGTACATGATTCTCCTTGCTAAGCAACCAAGAGAACTGATAAGTAATAGGTAGTGTGGCGAAGTTGGAAGAACAGCGCTCCGCAACGGTGAACAAGGCTTTTCTGGTATCCGCATAAGCTGGGCAAACCAAGAGCACATGGAACTCATCCTCTATGGCATTGCAATAGAGACACTTTCTGAGGGAAATATCCTAATTCTTATAACGACCCTGCTCAATTTGAAGTCGATGGGCACTAATGCGAAATTTAGTGAGTTCGGCACGATGTGCTCGAACTGTCACGGAATTCAGATATGATTCCGTCCGAAAGTGAGATTTGAAAAGTTGGTATGTGCGCAACTTTTACCCGCACACTTGGTATGAAATTTGAGCGAGTCGGATAACATATCAATGAAAGAAAGTGTTTCACAATCTTTCGAGGCAGAAATTGCTTTGATGTGCTACACATCCTTGGCGATAAGTGTGCGATATTTAGAATATTAAACAGTGTTTCCATGCTGTGCACCCATGAATCTATATTATCACAGTGCAGATCACACGATAAAGAGTATGTTTCGACGACAAGGCTGTCATCCTTCAGGGATGCCAAACGTGACCAGTATTTAATCATCATTCTGAATATATCTGTACAGATTGGAGTTCGCCCCAACTCGCCACGAACTGCATCATTAGATGCTTTTGAATGTACCCTAAAGCATATTTACCAAATTTTACATGTAACATTTCAGCTGGTACTTCATGAGCATACTGTTTTAGATAATCATGCTTTTTCCGCAGAGCCCGTTCAGTATTAATACAACCCCAAATCTCCGCCCCATACAGAGTCACTGGTTTCACGGTATGATCAAACAGGTGCATACATGTTTGCACATTTGGTCTTGCACACCCGAAATACTTGGTCAAGTGAAAATATGATTTTAGGCCTTGTTTGTACACATCATGTTTGGCAGTATTAAAGGAGCCGGACTGATGAAATGTAATGCCAAGATAACAGTAAGATGTCACTTGATCAATGTTACTGGAACCAAATTTGATATTAGGCTGCACTTTTACAGTGCTCTGGAAGAAGACCAGTACCTTGGTTTTGTCAAGATTGCTTTGTAAATTCCAAGATTTACAGTACTATTCTAGTCGAGATAAATAGTTCTGAAGACCGGAAACAGACTCCGATAGGATGACAAGGTCATCCGCAAATAAAAGGCGATTCAATCTCGTAGTTTTAAGTGACACCGTTGCACAAGCACCATCAAACATATGTGGTAAATCATACAAAAATAACTTGAACAGATTTGGGTTGAGATTATCACCCTGTCGTATTCCAACTTTGGACATGAACTCTGGGGTTAATTTGTTCCCAAGTTTCACTCTGAGATGAACATTATCGTACATATCAGCAATAATTCTGTAAAAGAGAGCATTTATGCCCCAAAACCGTAACTTGTATAGGAGGCCTTCATGCCATACACTAAAACAAGTATAGAGTGGAGCTTTCAGCTTCTTGTTATATTTATCAATCAATGACTTCAAAACAAACATATGGTCACTAGCTCGATTTGCGGCAGTGAATCCAATCTGTTCCTTTGAAATAAGGTTATTTTTCAGGACACTATTAAATAGTTTACTCAAACAGATAGTGATAGTAATGCATCTAAAATTGGAAGGATCAGACATACTGCCTTGTTTATAAAGGGGTGTAATATAGCCCTCAGACCAAGAAGTGGGGTACACAGAATGAGAGAATATCAAGTTGAAATGTTTTGTGAGAGATGGTAGAAGAATACGTCGGCACGACACTGGCATCTCATTCAGAATTCCATCCAGGCCACATGTCTTTTTATTTTGAAGTTTTCAGATAGCTGCCTGTATCTCCGTATATTCAATACGAAAGTCCAGTGGCGAGAATGTGGGATTGTCACTAGTAGTAGGATCCAGGTTAGCAGATCCCACTTCACCGCCACCATTAAGTTTTGTGAAATGATCCAGCTAGTCTTCATCAGAGGCGTGGCTAGTTTTAGAAGTATGATTAGGATTACCTTTGAGTTCCTTCAGAAGGGTCCAATAGGCCGAAGGGTTAGTTTCCTGCATATCATTAAGTTGACTGATTAAATTATCGTTGGACTCGCGCCGCTTACGCTTTTTGTCCCCCGCCGCAACGCGGCCGGGGACTTTAAAATGGTTCTTGCTTCTTTGTGTCCGTGCATGCCTGTTCAAATTTTCCGCAAGCGATAACTTCCTAACGCTATGTTGGATTGTTCCGAAATTCGGCATACGCATTCCTTGCGACAAGACGCCAGTTGGTATTGCATTTCAGCAACATCTGCCTGAAGGTGGCGCCACTGGGTCAAAATGGGTCTTGCTTCTATGTGTCCGTGGACGGCTGTTAAAATGTTTCGCAAGTGATAACGTTCAATCGCTTCGTCGGATTCTCGCAAAATTCGGCATACTCATATCTTGCGACAAGACGCTGGTTGCTACTGCATTTCAGCAACATCTGCCTGAGTGGCACCACTGAGTTCCGCTTCTTCTTGTCCGTTCCAGTTAAAATGGGTCTTGCTCTCTTTGTGTCTGTGGATGTCTGTTCAAATTCTTCACAGGCGATAGCTTTGTCGGATTCCTTCGAAATTTAGCATATACACTCCTTGTGACCAGACGTGGGTTGGTATTGCGTTTCAGCAAGATCCACCTGAAGGTGGCGCCACTGGGTCTTGTTCCAATCTTCTGTGCATGTCTGTCGTTTCCATTCAAATTCTTCACAAGCGATAACTTCCAAATACTTTGTCTAATTAGGCATCCCTAGGGATGCCTTATGTGTTTGTCATTTTCTTCTGTCTTCCGCTTCTCGCTGTTTGTTTTGAATTTCATGTCGCTTTAAATGAAGGACACCATTTTAAAAAAAAATTCTGTCCAGTTCTTCTATTCCACATCATATGATTTACACTAAAGCTTTTGCAGGAACCATATTTTATTTCAGAAGTATAATATGAAATAACTGGCGGGGGAATCCCCGCAGAATCTAACCCCTGTTAGTTTTGAATTTCGTGTCATCTTAAATGACGGACAACATTTCCTTCAACTTTTCTATCAAATATTTGTATTCCACATCATATGATTTACCCTAAAACTTTTGCACGAACCATATTTTATTTCAGATGTATAGTATGTTTGGGTTTTTTGCCAATTTTTTTGTCCCCCGCTACTTAGTAGGGGGAGGGGGGGGGGGAGACTAAGAAACACCGGTGTCCGTAATTCCGTAATTCCGTAGTTTCGTAATTCCGTAGTTCCGTAAGATTTTCTTGTCCGGACAATAACTCGTGAACGATTTTACCGATCAACTTCAAACATGGGGTGTGCCTTGACATTGGCGAGAGGACGGTTGGGATTGTTTTTCTGCAATGTGCATACTCCAATATGTCCATGGCCCCCGCAGCAGCAGCGCCAGTTATGGTGGATGTAATCCACCATAACTGGTGCTGCTAGCGGGGGATATGGACCTCTATGGTCGATTTTTATTTTTATTTCGTGTCATCTTAAGTGAAGGACAACATTTCCTTCAATTTTGCTATCAAATAATTGTATTCCACATCATATGATTTACCCTAAAGCTCCTGCACGAACCATTTGTGTCCACACGTGTAACTAACTATATTAATTACAACTGAGCTCCTAAAGTTTGGGTGCACACTGTGCATATGATCGATTTCTTAAATTGAACTGAATTCGGCCTTGTGGTTTTCCAGACTGACAGATGATGGCATGCAGTTGTCAGTGTGGTTGCTTCATGTACAGGGAGCTTTCTATGGCTTTCATGTCAGCACACCTACCACTACCCTCAAGGAGAGCATGTCTCCACCCCCAGCGTGCCGAGCCTCACCCTCTATCTCCCAAACTAGCCTTCGCCCGACCTTCATATATTGTGTTTATATCTCCAATATATCTTGGCAGGAGTTGAAATTTGTGTGTTGTCTGCAATATTGGGATAATTCTGCCACCCCTCAATGAATTGCAACCCGAAAAGGTTTCAGTTTATCAGACACAGACCCATGTTTTTGTATTTGTTAAGTGGGTCCCTTGTCTATTGATCTTGTTTGTCATACCAAGCTGCCTCTGGGTGGCGCCACCTGGGGCCGAGTTAAAATTCCATCTCCATACAATAACTTTTGAAAAGCTTTTAGGATTCTTTCCAAATTTGGTGTGTAGTACCTTGCCTCAAGATCTGGCTTGATAATGTTTTTCGTGTTGATTCGTGTATAGGGGGACCACCTAAAAGCCAAGTTAAATGTTTCCAGACATTAAATTTTGAAAACCTGAACCGATTCATTCCAAATTTGGTATGCAGGTACCTCGCCTCAATTTCTCGTATGGCATTGTTTTTCATGCCGATCCACATATAGGTAGCGCCACCCTGGGGCAAATTTAAAATTATGTTTCCGGACAATAATTTTTTTAAACTTGAATGAATTCTTTCCAAGTTTGGTATACATGTACCTTACCGGAAGGTTTCGCTTGGGATTGTTTTTCTTGTCTATCTGCTCATAGGTGGCACCACCTGTAGGCCAAGTTAACATTTTCTATTTCCAATGTCAAGGGATCTTGCCTCAAGATCTTGGTTGGCATTATTTTTGTCTGGATCGCACCACTCACGAAATATCTGAAAATACGTGCACTATATGGCAATGACCCTGTGTTAACCTGTAACAATCCACCAGTGATTTTCCCTTTGCGTTTGAGTCATATATCAGGGTATTAACCAGAAAATGAAGAAAAAACAGTCGTAATATATCGTTTCATGTTAAACGGAATCTGAATTTAAGTGTACTATCCGTGGACTATTTTTTTGTTCTTTGCATTGTCTGGTTCCGCGCAATCGGCTCAAACCCGGTTCTCAGTGCCCGCTATGAGCTTACGCTAGAACAACAACAATTGGGTTGTACTAACTCATGCCAGCGATGTGCTGTCACCGCAGACTGTTGTAAATGTAAATTGATGACCTGATAATATGGTAAGCTGTCCACCTCGTGGTGTTTGCAGTCTCTGCGGTTTTGCGTCTGCCTGAGTTTGCGGTAAGTCCCTAAGATTACTTATATATGCCTGGTGTTGCAGGACAACACTTGCAGGAAAACAAGCCTATGTTTATGTATACTATGATTGTCTTTTTGAATTTGGTGCTAATACTGTTATATGGAATGTGGAATAGGTCTTTGGATTATGAACTCCGATATTCTCTAATGGACGACGGCTGAATTATGAATGACGGATCAGACGCTTGTAATTTATACTAAAGTCTGTCCATTTTAATTAGTCGTCTACTTTGGAGCTTGTCAAAAATCAATAGTTAACCCTGCAACAATTTTCTTTTTTTCAGCGTGTATAACAAACTGAACTCTACAAAATAACTAACATTTCTCTGTGATATTGATTAGATTAGATTAGATTAGATTAGATTTTATTCACCAAATAACCATGGAGATTTCCATATTCAGTGTCAATCATATAAGGGAAAGAAAAAAATTATATATATTATTTATATGATAACATGAGATTGACAGTTGTAGAAATGTGGATGGCGGGAATAAAGCCCAGATGGGCTTGTTCTATCTCTAGATATTTAACTAATTAGGTTGAGCGAATGTAATAGGTGAGTTGAGCCAAAAAATGATGCGATGTGTACACAGTTTAATACGAAGGATCATCAAAATTGACTACATTTTTCAAGAAGATAGGATT